>VDFB02154437.1:0-35194 GCA_007258455.2 Sequoia sempervirens | reverse complement strand
ATTCACGAACCGTTTGAACCGTTGGAAAGGTCTCGAAGTCAATAACGTGCTTGAAATTAGTGACACCGATTTCGGCAAGTTTCGGGGCCATTCCGGGAACTCTAAGTGCCTCAAATCTAACTCAGAAGATTTTCAGGTGCAAATCTGGGAAACTAAAACTGAAATATCTTTCAACCCAAGAATAGA
This sequence comes from Sequoia sempervirens, assembly GCA_007258455.2. NCBI lineage: Eukaryota > Viridiplantae > Streptophyta > Pinopsida > Cupressales > Cupressaceae > Sequoia > Sequoia sempervirens. Next base: position 35,008 of record VDFB02154437.1, on the reverse strand, counting down.
AAATAAAAACCGTAAATTGGGAATTTCATTATGACGAAAAGGGTATCCAAAAATGTAAAAACATCTAAAAACTGAGAAACTTGAAATTTAACTATTTTTGGGTGATGCAAGATTGCCCTTACACCACCGGATGCTCCTACATCAGAAAATTATTATCCTGCATATCAATTAGTTCATCATTTAATCAAAATCATATAGGTGTAAACATAGTTTTTGCATTCTAGTTTAGAGGTTACTCATTTCTTAGGTGGCATCCCAATGATTTAGTGCACAATTAAGATCTGTGAGCACAATTATTAGTACACTTAAGAATAGAGGGAGATGGAATGTTTTTAAGGAATCGCTTTATCAAATTATGTTTTGTTAATTTAGTTTTCCTTACTGTAATACATTGCATTTGTTGTGTGTTATTTGTTAGTATAATTCACATATTTTCTCACACACAATTAAAAATCATAATTTAAATATAGAATCACACTAAATTCCATAGACATTCATGCATTCGTGTAGGTATATATCAACATAACATATTTCATTTCCACATACTTGAAATTGTGTAGAAGTGTATGAAAGGCATATAAAAGATATATAAGGTCTTTGTAATGTCTTTTAAACTTAGTATATGAAATGATAAAAGAATAAAATAGTAAAGGAAAACTAGCCATTAATTGAGCTTATCATTCCCCCCAACTAAATCTATTGCTTGTCCTCAAGCAACTTTAAGGTTGAAGGTTATATTGTAGGGTCATCTCTCTGAAATCTACCACGCAATCTACTCTTTTACCTTGCTTCAAGTAGTAGCCTTTTTTATCTCAGGGATTTGTCAACCTTTTGTCTTCTATTATTGCATCTTCCTCTCAATTCTTCCATATCCAATGTGGTATAGGGAATAGGAGGATAGGAGGATGGAAGGTGAGTGGGAACCAAGCAAATCTATTCTTCATTATAATTGAAATGTATTTGTGTCCTAGGAATCAATGTTGTATAATTGTAAATAGAATGTGGTTCCTTCCTCTTTAGTTCTAGTGTGATATCATTCCATATGAATTGAAAAAAGTTAAAATCTTTTGTGATCTTACCTACTACTACTACTTTCATTCTCTTATAATCTCCTTCTCTACATTCCATAATCTTTTCTTTGACTCCTCTATGTTTTATAAGCTCTAACCACATGTCCACTAATACATTAGGGTATTTTGACTCCTCTCTTAGTTTTAGGGGGGAATATTTCTCTCTCTCATGATTTTACTATAAAATCTTCCCCTTTTGATGCTCATTTCTAACATAAGAAGCTAAGGCCCTGATCTGGAGATCCCCCACAAACATTAATGGGTTCCATGCAGTTTCAAATGAAAGAACAAAATTGTGTAAATAAAACTCACACAATTGGTCTTGCAATTCATGTGTGGGCCTTTGGAAAGTTTCTAAAAATGAAATTCTTGAATTCATTGCAACAGGTAAGTTACTAATTATCTAACTAAACTAAAAACATAAAAAAAATTCTCACAAAAAAAGGGCATAAACTCTAGTAAGCAGTCTACATTTCATCAGTTGCACTATTTTATTTGCCAGTTCTTTAATCTTTACTTTCAATTTTTTCACCTTTGTTTCTTGCTTTTCGAATGTCCTGACATGATTAGACGTCATTTCAATTTTCTCATTTTCCCATTCTTTTTCTTTTTTGGAATTTTTTTGTGTTTTCTTCCACAATTCAATACCTAATTACACAACCTGGTGGGTATAATGGGGATCTTTATAGGTCCAATTGAGATATTTGGAACTAGATCCTTTCCATCTATTTCGACCATGGAAAGTTGTGCCAATATTTCTAATTTTGATCCATGCTCAAATTTGTGGATTCTTTCTTCCAACTCCCAAAATTCTTGTGTCTCTCTCACTATCCTTCTACTGATACGTTTTCAGTAAATATTCTAACTATTTAATTCTCTACAAGGCTTTCTGTAGTTCTTTATTTGTATTCCTTTCTTCAAAGAAAATTCCTCTTTTTTCTCCAAGAATTGTTCTTCTCCTACTCCACTATATACATAAACCCTTCTAAGACATGGCTCTTTGGAGATCATCTTCTTTTCTTTTTGGAAACAAAAATGTCTTTTCAATCAAAGTCAGAAGTGCTAGTAAAATAGAAAGGTTGTGCAATTGGTGTTTCTACATCATCAATAGGGGTATTCCCCTCTGAGTCTATGTTTGTTTCTATCATTACATCTTATTTTTTCTTTTTATATCTTCCCTTCATGGGCCCCTTCTTTCTTGTGTGATGTGATCACCTTCTTGATGGTGTGGTCTTCCTCTACCCCTTTGTAGGTGTGGAGGTAGAGGCCCCACTTTTCCTTTACTTTTCTTTTGGTGGCCTCTTAATGGAAGATGGGGCTTCTAGATTGTCTTCAACTGTGGGCTACTCAACAAAGGCTATAGATTGTGTTTCTTGTAGACCCTACTCCTTTGGTTCCTCTATGCTACACATAGGTGTTGCAGCATAGGAACCAGGGGGTATTTCTCCCTCAAGATCAGCCTCAGTAGGTTCTTCTGCTTCTTGTTCCTGGCCTCTATCTTCTTCATTATATATTTGAATGATGTTGTTGATGTTATTGCATTTTAGAAAATCCTCCCAAGACACATTAGGAAATTGAACCCTAAGGCTTCTTTTAACCAATAGAGTGACTAAATATAAATGTGATAGATATGATTGATTTAGTTTCCTCTTATATTTAGAGGACATTATTTTCAACAAATTATAAAAAGAATTGGAATATTGACTTTCCTCCCATGGCATAAGTGATTAAGAAATTTTAAATTTACTATTTATAATGACAATTTTCTACCATAAAAAGTCAAATACATAATGATATGTGAGGCTACAGAGGCCCAAAGCTAGGGTAAAGATAAGAATTTTATACCTTGAGAAGAGGAATCCAAGTTCTCACTCAACAAGGAGAACTCTTTCTAGTTGTGATGGCATCTTCCCTTATTGGAAACTCTTCCCCATTCCTTGGAAGACCTGATAATTTCACAATGGAAAATTTTGATGGATCCACTCTCAAGGCCTTGATAATTGCCTCATTATTCTTCAAAGTGCTTGCAAATGGTTGGGTCATAGTTTCATTAAGTTTTGTGAGTCTGAGGAAGTAATCCAGCCAGAACCCCTACTAGAAGATTGGAATACATTGTCTATCCTCTAGTAGCAAATTATGGGTTGTTGGTTCTCTCCTCACTATGTATCCTCCCATTGTAATGCCTTAACCGAAGTTAATTTTTTTGGCTCTATTTTACTATATCACCCAATTCACCCAATTTTTTACTTGATACCTTTGCTTACTTCTAGACTTTTGAACTCTTTGTTTCCTCTTTGAGAATGGCATAAAATTGGAAATAATAAAGATTATGGATTTTGAGTACCCATCCCCCAAGTAAAGGTGATAATTATCCTCAATTAGCAAGTATGAGATGGCAGAGGGATAATTAATAAGTAGTGGAAATTTTAAATGTGAATTTGATATGCGTGCATGAATGATAAACATATACAATATTAGTAAAGCTATATTGTTAATTATGACAATTAATATGAAGAGTACTTGTTGACATGTGAGATGAGGTATGGCATGTGTGAAGTTGCTAAGTGTTTCCATGTAGCATGATTTGAAATGATATGAAGTGATAGTTATGAACTGTAAGTATTCATGGTGTGGAGTATAATTCAACATGAGGTGCACACATGGAAAATGAATTTGAATTGATGAATGAAAGGTTGGGAAAATTTCATGATGTTAATGGTGAAAGTTAATGTATGGTACATAGTATACAAGAAAGGTGATTTGATTTCTATGTGTGATGGAAATGTGAATTTTCATATAATGAAAGTGAATGATGGATGTTATGGGCATGATTGAAAGGAAGGATATGCAAGTGCTATGGGTTGATAAGTGAAATAGGTCCCTTTTGAATAGTGTGCCTCAGGGCATGTTGTTGTCGGTCTCATGAGTGCTTGAATCTATTAGAGAATGAAGACTTCTGAGTGTCACTTGTGCAGTGTGTGCATGTGATTTATGTGTTGAAGATTATACCTATGAAATAGCAAGAGATGAGTTGTGTAACTCATATGCTAAAATTTATGATGAAGTGCTTGTTTCTATTGATGAATTTTGTATTTTTTGGTTCAAACTAATGTCGTAAGGATAATAGGAAATCATCTTTATGCAATGGATTCTTATAAAGTTTCAACCAATGGCCATTAAATAGTAATGAAAACCTAACATCATCAATAGTTTGTAACTAAACTACTTCATTTGGAAAAAAATGTTTTTATTTCATAGGGCCCAAGCCATCTGGTTTGTAGTTTTCCTTTGTAATTATTATACCTTGAATCATAAAGTAGTGATCAATCACCTGTATTAAACTGCTTGGTCTTGATAAATTGATCATGCTACTGCATCCTCTATTTCTACACAATTTCAGTGGTGTATTTCTTCCATACATATCTCATCTAATGCATTGAGGTTATGTAACCTTTCCTTTTGTGCCTTAGATATATACATGCCTAATTTTACTATTGTCCTTAGATTTTTGTACTCAAATTATTTTGGAAGAACTATCTTTTTTCCATACACCAATTCACATGGTGTAAAGTCTATTGTTGTTTTCCATGTTGTCTTGTAAGACAAAACTACTTCAGGTAACCTGGCTACCCAATCCTTCTTGTGTAACTACATTATTTTTTCAAAATATTTTATATTTCCTTGTTAGTCACTTCCACTTGGCCATTTTCTTGAGGGTGATAATGTGTAGAATTTCTATGCCTGATCTCATATTCCTACGTACTAATTTGGTAATCAAGTTTAAGGTAAATTGTGGCCCTTGGTCTATCACTATCTCTCTAGGAACACCATATCTTGTAAAGATATCTTCATATAGAAATTTTGCAACATTTCTATCCCTTACAAATTGCAAGGCTTTAACCTCCACCCATTTCTTAAGATAGTTAGTATAAACCAGTATGTATTACTTTTTGTTGGTTGTTAGAGATATAGGACCAATAAAATTAAGCCCCCATTTATCAAATGGTGCTATGACTAACTATAGCTATAATGGAATTTAATCTATTTTTGTAGACCATCCCATCCTTTGAAATCTATCACAACTCCTTATATATTTGTCTACATCTTTATGAAGTGTTGACCAATAATAACCAGTAGTCAAAATTTTAAGATCTATCATCTTTGCTACAAAATTTCCTCCATGAGGTTCATCATGACATGCCTTGAGAATATCATGTACTTCATCTTGTCTAATGCACCTTCTTATTATATTATCAATCCATGTATACAATAAATATCCAGCTACCCATGAATACAAATTATTTTTCTGAATTAAATGTCTTTTCTCCCTTGGTGAGAGATGTGGTGGTGTTTTTCCTGCAACTAGATAATTAGATATGTCTACATACCAAGGTGTATCCAGAGAGTGTTCATCTAGAAATGAAACATCTACAATATCCTCTTCTGACTTTGTTGGAAATCTAGAGAGAAAGTACGATACCACGTTTTCTTTTCCTAGTATGGTGATATAAAACTCTTGAAATAGGAACAACCATCTCACAAGTCTTCCCCCAACTACTAGTTTTTTCATCAAGTACCTAATTATTATATGGTTTGTGTGGATAAATATAGAATACCCTATGATGGATTGTCTGAATTTGTTGATTGCATGGACTACTGCTAACATCTCCTTTTCAATTACTATGTAGTTGATTTCAACCCCTTGAAGGTTCTTACTAATATAATAAATGGCATACTCTATATTCCCTTCCTTCTATCTCAACACAACTCCAACTATAAAATTAGAAGCATGAGTATGGATATGGAAAGGAAATTCCCAATTCAGCCATCTTAAGACTAAGGTCTTTGTAAGTGTTTCCTTAAGAGATTCAAAGGAATGTTGACAAGTAGGTGTCCAATCAAACTCTACATCCTTAGACAATAGAACAAACAATGGTGTTGTTATCTTACTAAAATCTTGTATAAATATTTTGTAGTAGCCAACATGGCCAAGAAAGCTTATGATATTCTTTTGTTTTTGATGTACAGGCAATGTTGATATTATCTCTATTTTATTTGGGTCTACTTGGATTCCCTTATTGGACACAAAGTGTCCCAAGACTACTCCCTCATTCATCATAATGAATTATTTATCATGACTGAGGGACAAGTGGTGATATTTACATCTCTATAACACCTTCTCCAAATTATCAAGTTCTTTTTCATAGGTATTCCCATAAGTTTTAAAATCATCCATGTAAACTTCCATGGACTCATGAGCAAAATCTTAGAATGTGCTTAGTACTATCTTTTAGAAGGTGGTAGGTGCATTGCATAGCCCAAATGGAAATACAACATAAGAATATATACCCCAAGGGCATGTAAAGGTTGTCTTGTCTTGTTATTCTAGGGATATCTTAATTTGGTTATATCCACTGATCTGGAAAAGATAGATAAGAGAGAAAATTGGCTAAGTGTCAAAATAGTGGCTTCTATTGTGAACTAATCCTCACTGTAGTTTTTCCCATTTTGGGTTTTCTATGTAAAAATCTAGTTTTCATGTGTTATGTGCTTTGATGGTTGTTTTCATGATTTCCTTCCTTACTGCAAATTTACTAAACTATTCGGATTAAATGTTTAAATGTTTAAGTGGTTTCAAAGAATACTAATTCACCCCCCCCCCCTCTAAATATTTTGAGTGTTCAACAGTTTACTCCCTTATTTTATAAAAGGGAATTTAGGGCCATTTTGCAAGGATCTTGAAAATTTTGTAAGGAGAGAAAATTTTGTATATCATTTTGTTTATGTCTAGTCTAGGTCTTGTTATAAAAGGATGCCAATGTGATTGGTAATTTTTTATAATAGTAATAGCATTTAGAATCCAATACAAGGATAATTTTTGCAAGCAATTATCTCCTACATTTATCTATCTCCAACATTTATGAATAAAATTGATCAAGGATTTTTATATTCTTCTTTGTAGTCTTTCCTATGAATGAATGTCTCTTTCATGGCTTTTACTCAAGCAAAAAATTAATTTTCCTTGTGAGAAGTATTGAATTTTTTAGGTGTATACAAGGAATGATAAGGAGAATTGGTTGTAGAATTATAAGGGATTATTAGAATCCAAGATCACCTGCATGCAAATGAATACCTGTCACATGCAAAAGACATGAAGAACCAAAACGATGTTCTGTAAACCTCTCAGTAAAAATGCATTAAGAGAATCAATTATTACAAAGTGATCAATCCTTATGAAGGAGATCACGAAACCCTAAAAAGGGAAACCCTAGTGTGCACACTTAATAATTAATAATTAATTATTAATGTGCCTAAGTTTAGCTTAAGTAATAAAGAGGAATAAGTGACTTAATTAATTAATCAATGTGATGTAATTAATTAAGTAAAACAACTTATTACTCTAACACCCCCCCTTAAGATAAACTTAGGAGGTAGCTAAAACACTAGAAAAAGATGCATGAAAAGGAACCAAGAACATCTGAAAGTGCACAAGAAAGCACCTGCAACTGAAAGAGTGGTGTGCAAAATAAAGCACACATACATGAGACTGGAATCATCTGGATTCACTGTTGTCGTGGAGGGACACTCACCGGACAAAGGTGTGATGGCAAAACAAAGGCACTACACAACCCCCCATGGCACTTTATAATACAGTGCGAGTACAAAATATGGCACAAAGTGATGTGCAAGAAACCCAATACAACACAAAAAAGGAGTAGAGAAGGAAAAACCCAGTGGGACAAAACCCCCCCTACAATGAGATTACATGCTGCAAAGAAGCACTGGAAGAACTCTGTAGAGTAACACTGGAACTTGATATAGGCAAGCAAGGAAATATTCTTCTGTATACTACTGAAACCGGATGAGAGTCACTGATTGACTCAAGGAATCATGATTAAAGCAACAGAAACCCCGATGCCACGGAACACTCGAAAACTCCAAACTGGAACAACTCTGGAATCTATGAAGCAGCAAGAAATTATTGAATGATGCATTACTGAAAATGAAGTGCAAAGATGCAAGATGCACTCTCCCAACTGTCAAAACATCCAAGTAATCGCCAAACAACCCATCGGGCCAAATCTGGACTAACTGATAAATCTGGGACAGATACAGAAAAAGTGCATGGACAGCAATATAGAGCTCCTTAATACCTTTCCGACGCTTCAAACGAGGCGAAAAACGGAGATCGTGGCAAAAAGTTATGAGCTCGGAAGTCCAAAAACAACATCTGACTTCAAACAGCAATAAATGCAGGAAAACAGTAAAATACTGAAAAATAAACAGCACTACTGGAAAGTGCTCGGAACCAGCTTTCCGGCGATATCTCGTTTGCCCGATTTCGATACCGTATGCCCAAGTTATGGCCAAAAGAAAAAAACTGCTTCTTTAGGGCAAACTAGGGTTAGGAGGGGGCAAAGAGGGGCCGTACGGCCGATGACGTCATGCTGACGTCACCCGCTTAAATTTGACGGCCATCGCCGTCGGGCGAAAAACAGGCCCCGCAAAAGAAAAAATTTTGGCCCCTGGTCCTGTGGGTGACCAGGGGCTGGCGGGCTGCAGGGTGCGGTTCTCCATACGACCTCTGCTGGAGCGGAGGGGGCTGGCCGGGGCGGATCTAAGCGTCTGTTTCCCATATGACCGCCGGCCGCAGAGAATAAGCCCTCAGGGGCTGGCGGAGGACCCGGCGGCGGATCGGTGGGGGAGTGGGCCGGTGGCGGCGTTTGGGTGCGGTGGCCGCCCGGTGGCCGCCGGGCGGCGGACCCCTTCAACACTGGACGCGCAGGCTCGAATCCCAAAAAAACATGTTTTCGCCCTTTTTTTTAATTTTTGAGCCTCGATCCGCGTGCTGGGGAGGTCGTACGGCCCCTCAGACAAAAAAAAATTTGCCTCCCGGATCAACTGCTCCAAAATCGACGAAACGACAGGCGTTTCTAGGGTTTTTGGCTGCGTACGCGATATGGCGGTGTCGTTTGAGCCCAAAGTGAGCCAAAAAATAGGCTACCCCCAGATCTTGCAAAAATATGTGGAAACTCACAAAGAGGGCCATATCTTCAGATCACGAACAGGCAGCTGCAGGTCTGGAGCTCTGATACCATGTTAGAATCCAAGATCACCTGCATGCAAATGAATACCTGTCACATGCAAAAGACATGAAGAACCAAAAAGATGTTCTCTGTAAACCTCTCAGTAAAAATGCATTAAGAGAATCGTTATTACAAAGTGATCAATCCTTATGAAGGAGATCAAGAAACCCTAAAAAAACCCTAGTGTGCACACTTAATAATTAATAATTAATTATTAATGTGCCTAAGTTTAGCTTAAGTAATAAAGAGGAATAAGTGACTTAATTAATTAATCAATGTGATGTAATTAATTAAGTAAAACAACTTATTACTCTAACAGGAATTGTAGTGTAATGCATTATCATTAAGCTTTAATGTTAGAATCAATACTATTATATAGGGTTTTCAATTGTGTTTCCCTTGAATTTGTGACCTAGGTTTAAGGCACTAATATGAGCAAAGGATCTACTTATAATCTTCATGATCAAGAATTTTAAAGAATGAATTTACTTTCAAGCAATATTTATTTTCGTAATATTATTTACATGTTCTCAAAACTGAAATGCATAAACTCCAAGAATTTAGACCATTCAATATTTTTATCTATAATTCTTGATTATTAAGAGAGAGCATATATATTTAAAGCAATATCTGAAGTCAATTGTATGAAACCCTAATTGATATTGCATAGGACCACCCTCCTAGGTTTTGTAGAGCCTAAAGCACAAAGGAGATAATTGATAAAATCTTTCTCATGTTCATTATCCAGTCCCATAGAATAATTAAGTATAATAATTAGCTATCATTTAGGTTGTCTTAATAATTAGCTTGGACTTTTAAAAATTCCAATAGATTGGTGACTCTATTGGGGACTGAACTGATAGAAGTCTCTGGTTATGATAAAGCATATTTTTGTGAATTGTTTTTTTTATACTCCAAATTTGGTTTGTTGTTTTTGTTCCTATTATTTTCTCAAAATTTATATAGATTTCTAAATCTTAATTCCCCAAGTGGGTGGTGACTCTAAAAGTCTCCTTTCTGGTGCAAGTGAATAAGAAAGTGTATCAAGAAATTCATGGATGGAATAAGGTCTTTCTTCAGAGGAGATCCTAAGAAGAAGTTGGAAATAAAAATGCCCCCTTAAAGGAAAACATGAAAGATCAAAGATGCAAGTAAGTCTAATTCCCCTCTTGGTAATAGATATGCTTATGAAAGTAGTAATAATAGTGTTGAAAACTTGCTAGAATTTGGAATGCCTAAGATAAATGAAGACAATGTGGTGATAGGACCTATATTAATTAGTGATAATATGAATCTTGATATGATGGCTAAATAAATGAGATAAAGAGAAAAAGTCCTCCAAAGAGAATATGATGCTCAATATGGTACCTAAAATCAAACTAATAATCCTGGCATGCCCAGGCCAAATCCTCAAGAGGATAATTCATTTATGAGCCCCATTTTCCAACAACTTGCTCACTTTTCATATATAAATCCTACCTTGTCTAATGTTGCTACAATCATTGCCCAAAATTCCATATAAACCTTAAGATTTGAGGGTTTACTTTAGTAAGAAGATGAATTTTTGAAAGAAGTGAATGATCTTTAGGGATAATTGAACATACTAGAAGAAATGAGAATTAGACATGCCATGAATGTTAGAGATGAAATGAAAAAGAAAAGTGAAAACATGAAAATATCTTACTATCTTGATATTTCTTCTCGTTATGCACTATCAAATCTTGCAACAAGCAGAAAAAAATTGAATGTCCCTTTAGGCTACTTTCATACAAATAAATGGAGCATTTTTGTAGTTGTTAGTACAATTCTTATTGTTCACATTCAAATGTTGCATTGCAAGGTTTGGATAAAGGGAAAGTTTCCCAAAATGTTAATGATATAATAATCACAGTTTTTTATGTAGATCCATCATCTTAGAAGGATTCTACCTCTAGAATACCTGATCAGAAAAAAAATGAATTAAAAAAGGAGGCTGAGTATCTCAAAGTAGAGTTAGAATAGAAAGCATTAGGGTTAAGGATGATATGAAAAAGAGAATAGAATTTTTGAAAGCAACCTATGGATCTGGAGATTTTGTGGCCTCAAATCCTAATCCTAATCATAATCCTCAAAACCAACTTTCCACTTATATAAAAATGAATGATCAAGTGAATCCAAATTCATCTCAACCCACTTCACAACCACAAGTGTTCTACCATAAAATACAAAGGTTATGGGAAATATTAAAAATTATCAACAAACTAATTGTTGCAAGAGTTTATCCCTTGGTCTCCTTGTGTTCTACATCATGGACTTGGGTTTGTGACATGGATTAACTGCCTCTTGTGGATGTTGTATAAATCTAGTTCTTGTATAGAGCATTTACAAGTCAATCTTGTGGTGCAATGACAACCACCTGTGTAACAATTGGTATTAGAGCTAAGGTCATGGGTTTGAACCCATCACTTGTGATGGGGGGATTGTTGCAAGAGTTTCACCCTTGGTCTCCTTGTGTTGTGCAATGCAGCACTTAGGTTTGTTACATGGCTTAACTGACTCCTATAGATCTTGGATCTTGTATAAATCTAGCAGTTGTATCGAGTATTAATAGGTCAATCTTTCAGTGCAATGGAAATTACTTGTGCAACACTAATCCTGATCTGAATTCTTAATTAGGTTGGCCAAATGCAAACCCACAAGGAGAACAATTTTTTTTTGGTCAACAACTCAATACTCATGGTTATTTACAAGTGAATCATGTAGTAGGAAATTGTCCTACAAGAAGGCCTCTATAATTGGAAATATATAGACACTTGGATTTCATAGGTATTCAAGGATAGCCTAACCTTATTCCCAATGAAATAAGCAATGTCTCATTTATATTTTTAGGGAACAATGTAATTTCAGGTGAAAATCACTTGAGATTATTTATGAATCTAATTGATGACTTTGAAGTTGAGATGAAGATGTTGTCATGAAGATTTTTGTGCAATCTTTGATAGATGATGCTAGAGATTGGTATAGAATTCTACCTTAGGCTATTATAAGGTCTTGGGAGAAGTTGAAAAGGGTGGTTAGAGAGAAATATGGTGAGAAAATTGATCCAAGGTTCATCATTAATGAATTCACCAACATTTCAAAAGGCTAAAATAAACTAGTCTCAAATTTTAATACTAGATTCATTAAGGTCATGAATAAAATTTTACAATACATGAGACATAGTGAACCGATGTGTTTGGTCTTGTACTATAATTCCCATGATCCTAATATGGGTTATCAACTGATGGATAACGATCCTCAATCTTTGAGAGAATATTTTAGAATTTCATTGCATATTGAGAATAATAGAATAGCATCTAGAAAGGTCAACAAGAGAGATGTGAAAATCTTGCAAAACCTTAAAGGGAATTCACCTAAGGCTAGACCTTTAGAGAATAAGCTAGATAAATTCATGAGTGCATTAAAATATTTGAGCTACAAGGTAGCCAAAAATGAGAAAAGGTTTTCTTGAGGTAAGCCCACTTAGCAAAGATAAGAAAGAATGCCCCAGTTGTCAGATCAACCATATAACACAAATTGGCATAATAGCAAGCCAATGCAAAACAACCAGAGGATAGTGCCAAATAAAGAAACACATGATCCTCTAAAGAGGAATAATACAAATTTCAAAGAAGATAGTCCTTGGTGTTTGGTTTTCCAATTACCCTATTCTCCACATTAGTGGATGGTGGAAAAATCTCTAGAAGAACAACAAGAACCTTATGATGATTATGATATTCCCCAAAATGAAGATCAAGATGTAAATATGATTCCTCATAAGTTATCTTTAAATTCTAATGAAGGATGTACAAAAATTGATATTGATGATAGGAGATGCAGATCAGAGAGTTATCGCCAGTAAGTTTTCTCTGAAGATGAAGAAAATGAAGGTATAAACATGCATAATGTTGAAACATCAAATTTTGATGTCAGATTGAGAAGACCTTCTAAATAAGAGATAAGATATCTAACAATTGTTTTAATTGCTCAAGTCAAGAGAAATTAGAACTTAAGAAATAAATACCAAGGTAAAGTTCGAAACATCTTTATCAAATAGAAAAATAATGATAAGAGGAATTATCAATCTTACAAGAAAAGGGAATTTATGGCCATTTTGTAAGGATCTTGAAAATTTTGTAAGTAGAGAAACTTTTGTATATCAGTTTGTATATGTCCAATCTAGGTCTTGTTAGAAAAGGATGCCTATGTGATTGGTAATTTTGTATAATAGTATTAGCATTTAGAATCAATACAATGACAATTTTTGTAAGCAATTCTATACTACATGTATCCATCTCCAACATTTATGAATAAAGTTGATCAAGTATCTTTCTGTTCATCTTTGCAGTCTTTCCTATGAATGAATGTTTCTTTCATGGCTTTTACTCAAGTAGTAAATTAATTTTCCTTGTGAGAAGTATTGAATTTTTTAGGTCTATACAAGGATTGGTAATTAGAATTGGTTGCAGAACTCAAAGGTATGGTAGTGTAATGCATTATCATTAAGCTTTAATGTTAGAATCACTACTATTATATAGGGTTTTCAATTATATTTCCCTTGACTTCATGACCTAAGTTTAATGCACCAATCTAGGAAAAGGACTTGGTTATAATCTTCATGATAAAAAATTTTAAGGAGCAAATTTACTTTCAAGAAATATTTATTTACATAATATTACTTACATGCTCTTAGATATAAAATGCATATAAAATCCAAGAATTTAGCTTTTTCAATATTTTTGTCTATAATTATTGATTAGTAAGAGAGATCATATTTGTTTAAAGCAATATATGAAGTCAATTGTATGAAACCCTAATTAATATTGCATAGGACCACCCTCCTAGGTTTTGCAAAGCCTAAAGTGTATAGGAGATAATTGATAAAATCTTGTTCATGTTCATTGGCCAACCCCTTAGCACAATTAAGTATAAGAATTGGATATCCTTTAGGTTGTCTTAAGAATCAGCCGAGACTTTAAAAAACAACAACAAGGCTCTTTTTTACCAACCAAAAAAAATTAATATTGTATTAATTGTTCTCTAGGTGAAAGATGAAGTTGAAAAGAAGTTGAAGAGATTGTATAGCCTTGGAAGCTAGAAGGTGTTTCAGGAAATCCCTAGAATATTTGTTGCAGAAGAGAGAATTTATAACTACATAGAGCTTGATCTCTAGAGGAATTTGTTGTAGGGGAAAGAGGCCTATAATTGTAGTGGGATTCAGTCCTAGAGATTTTTTTGTTAGGTATGAGAATATGCCTACAACCATAGAGGATAGAGAAGGAGGAAAGAGAAGACAAAAAAGGTAATATTGTTTTTAAAAAGTTTTGTTGAAAGTTTTGAAATATTTTTTGTAGGTGGGGTCCTATAACTATAAATTCTTAATACCCTTGAGGCTAGATATTGTTTCAATTGAAATATTGTGATTGTGAGGGAATGTGTGAGTCTCTAGAGAATTTGCAAAAGATTGCAAAAGTGAAGAAAATGTTTGTAAAAAAAGAACAAGATATTTTATGAAGAGAACAATATAAATTTTAGTTGTGGAATACTAAGAGAATATTTATGGAGAATGTTTATGAAGAGTCAAAGAGAATCCATGATAGATTGATTACATTAAAATTTGAAAAAAGTAGAGGAAATATTGTAGATGAAGGAAGATATGAAGAAAAATGTCATGAAAGTGACATGGAAGAAAAGGATAAAGAATATAATGATGTTGAATGACATGAAGAGAGGATAGATTGCTATCTCAAATAAGGAGAAGATTTGAGTGAATGTGATGAAATGGAATATTCTTATGAAAATGAAATTCTCTTGGAAGAGGATAGTGAAAGATGAAATCATGAAGTAATATTTTATAGCTCTTTAACAAAAGTGTCTTGGAAAGAGGGGCATGTGGAAACAACCCACACAACTATAAATGGAGAAAAAAAAGTGTAATGTTGTAAATTGCATCCTTTGCAATTTCAAATTACATATTCCTTCCTCTTTAGATAAATTAAAGTAATTCTATTTTATCTCAACCTAAAACCATATCTTGCCATCTGGCATGCTCAGCTTCTTGACTGTTGAGCCTAATTTTCTCATGGACCTATGTGCACCACAAAGACATCCATGAGTTGTGCTCACGTCCCACAAAAATATATGACTAATTTGGTTGTTGAGATATTACACTTACCATAATTTAGTACCATAATACTTCTTCCAACCTACAACCTCATTGGGAGTCACTCAAGTAGGCCATTTGAACCAAAAATTCCCTCTTTCTTGAGGATAATTATTAATTAATTCAAATTGATTCAATCTTTCTCTCTTGGAAAAACACACACACAAATCTCTTATTTTCTCATTCTCTACCATTCTACAATGCTTCTCTCATTCACAAAATTCTTCCTTTTCTATATGCATATCTTCCCCAAAAACTCTTTTATAGCTTCCAAGGTGTTGGAACTGTTAAAATCAGATGATTTTTGCATATTTTTCATGTCCCCTGAGT
The DNA here is from genome assembly GCA_007258455.2 of Sequoia sempervirens. NCBI lineage: Eukaryota > Viridiplantae > Streptophyta > Pinopsida > Cupressales > Cupressaceae > Sequoia > Sequoia sempervirens. Next base: position 19,340 of record VDFB02154437.1, on the reverse strand, counting down.
CTCCATATGAGTATTTCCTTGTGCATGTTTCCTTCATTTCATAATTTTTTTGCTCATATTTTGGCTTATATCTGACCCCTAAATCATCTATCTATGCTTTTTCCACATTTTGGTTCATATCGGCATGAGAACACCATTGTTTCCTCAACCCATTGTGCATTTTCTACTTTCATATGTCTGAGTTTCCTATCGGCAAGACTTATTATTTGTCACAGCGATTGGATTTTGTTTACAGGTGGTTGTTGGTGAGACCTTGGTTTTGTTTCGGCAATCGAGTATGGGTTCTATCGGCAAAGGCTTGAGGCATCGATATATATCATACCGAATATATTGTGTCTTGTCGACAGTATCTTTTAATTTTCTTTCGGCGAAGGTTTGGCTTGGTCTTGGTGAACAGGGATGACTACAAGGTGCTTCAGTGTGACTTGGTGTTGTCTCCGTGAGGTCTCCCTGATTTTATCAAATTACAGCGACAGTGTGGTGTGCAAATGGTTTTCGGTATAGTGTCGGCATTCTTTATAACCTCTCCCCGATACTGATTTGTCTTGGCGATAGCATATGGGGAATGATTTTTGACATAGGAAGTGCTTTGTCTCAGCGAACGGAAAGGAGGCATGGTGTGGGACTTTCGGAATAGTAAAATGATGTCTACAGGAGGTCCCCCCGAAGGTTGGATGCTATGGCGATAAGTGGAGGATGGCTGTCGATGTGAGATATCTTGTGCTATGAAAACTCATCAATGGTTGGGGGGCTTTTGATGTAACCCGATAAAATCTCTATGACTTCTCGCCGAGGGATGGAGGCTACAATGACATATGTGACAGGCTTGTCGGCGAGAGAAACTTTAAGTCACAACAACATGGCAAAAGGAAAAAAGGAGGCTCTCAGAGTAACATAAGGTTTTCGATATGATGTCTCCCGATATCATGAGGCTATGGTGAAACATAGTGGAAACATAAGGGTGCTTCTTGACTTCGGTATAGCATGCGGGTAGCTACGGCGAATGTGATTAAAACAGGGATGCAAGCAGAATGATAGGCGAATGAATTGCCTTCGGTAGGACGGTATGGATGTCTCACTGACTGCTCACTAGTGAAAATAGAATTTCAGAATGCTAAGGCCGACATGAATACACTTGAAGACTGTTGCCTGCCTGCTCGATTGGAGCTCAAATCTTGTGGAAGGCCGACATGATTTTTTTTTTTGATATTTTTCTCATGCTGGTGTATAAATAAGCATGTTGTAGTTGTTAATAAGGATGGAACATGAGATTTTTGATTGACTATAAAATAGATACAGTAGAATAAAATTATCAAACCAGAGGCTATTGTTGCATGATTTTCACAATGGAGGTATTTATGAGATTCAGTTGTTGTTGCTACATTTTCTCTAGTATCAATTATCTGTTGAATTGAAATGAAAAATACTGCTAAGTTCTCTCCATGAATGATTTTTTTGGTTGTTTAAATTAACATAGAAAGTTTATGTTTGATTTATCGATACACATTTGCTATATTTGTGTGATCAATCAACTAGTTCTTTCAAGCAAAGATTAAATCCTCTTATTGATCACAGTAATCAAAGAAACTCATTTTGGATTATTGAAGTAGAACTTAGTAGTTACATGGTTGCATGTTTATACAAGTTGTAAACAAAGCATTTGCTAGATAATTTGTGTCTTCTCTAGAAAGTGTTGCTTATCCTGATCTCATTTGACTTTGCATACCCAACAAGGCACTAGTCTCTACACCTCATCATTATAAACTCATTCTGTTACTTTTAGTCGAGTATTTAGGACTTAGGGTAGAATATTGTCACTGTTTTCAAATTGAATTTCATTTGTTCACTCCCATGTGCCATTGTGAACAAGTGTTGTAAGTGGATTGATTGCAAGTTAAGTCTGCATTATTCAGAGAGGCACACCCACCTTGGTCTTGCAGCACCTAAAGAGTAGAAGGTTTGATTGTTTCAAACCTTGTTCTATTACCCTAAAACATTGTGAAAGCTTGGCAACCTTTCGTGGTTCAAACCTGCGTTTTTGAGAGCTAACACAAGGTAAACTCCATTGTTACAAATATGAGCTCATCTTGCAAAGAGGCCATTGGAATCTTGAGTTTCTCATTACTTCTTCACTACACCAGCAAGCTACATAGCTTCTATGCTTGGGAGTGGTAACTATTCAAGCCTTTTTGTTCAAGCATATTATCTTTATTTGTTAAGCATATTATTCTCATTATAATTTTATGTCTAATTTTATTATCTCATCTAAGGCTATTCATGGTGGTGGAAACACCAATACAGGGGTTTGACTAAGGAAAACTACTATAAAGCCACCCAAAAATTTCTCTTTGGTCTTGTGTATGTACATGTGGGTGGAAGAAATACTTGAAGAAAGCTTGGACTTTGATTAAAATTTTCAGTGATGTTTTAAACCTCTCCTTGTTATTTTCATCTAATTTTTACTTAGCATCTTTATTTTTGTTATTTTATATTCACTGTACACTTTCATTTTACATGAATTTTGTATCTAGAAACATATGTAAAATTACTTTATGTTTTCTTATGACATCTTCTATTTTCTCTTTGTATGATACACCAGCGTGATGTGCTATCATCTAACAACCATGATTCCATCCTGAGCTTTCCAAGGTGTCTAGAAGACCTTTGTACCTTGTACTTTTGGTCTTTGATGTTTGAAAGGTCTAAATAATCTTTGTAATATGTTAAATCTCGCATTCCTCCATTTCTAGTTCACTTGAGTTGTGTTAATTGAGATAGTTGAGAGATAATTTTCTCCTTAAGGTCTCATTATCTTGAGGGTATCAAATTCCCTCTACAAAAAGAAAAGAAAATGGAAAGAAGAAAAGAAAAAATAGGTTATATTGAAATTCATATTTTGTGTGATATTAATTTGTTTGTAGGAAGCATGAAAGAAAATAGAATAGGAGAAAAGGACATCCTCACACAAAAGGATAGTAAAAAGGTAAGAAAAGAAGATGATAGTGTACAGGTGATGAAAAAAACTCATGAAGGAGGATAATGAGAAAGAGAATAGAGTGGTAAATATAAATAATGAAGCAATGGAGAAGTAGAGTATACAAAATAAGGAGTGAAAGAGTGTATTTTGTAAATGTTGAATCTATAGCAATTGTGGATGAAGAGGAAGAGAAAATAGTTGAGAAAGTTAATGAATTTAGTAATAATATTTATGTTAATTTTTTCATAGGAAGTGGAGTAAATGAAATAGATGGGGGAGTAGAAATGGTGACCTTTGAGGATCCCATGTTTAATGAAGAAATTTATGAAGATGACTATGATATCCTATTGAGAGAGGATAGGAGAGAACTAAATTAGTTATTATAGGGAGATGTGTAAGAAGAACATGAGAAGGAATTGTTTGATTTCCTTAATGTGTTTTATGATATTTTGTGTGTAGGTAGAAAGAAAGGAAAAGTAAAAAAAGATGGAGAAGAGTTTCATGTATATGACATTGAAAAAGGATCCGCATGAGGAAAAAGAAAAGAATGATATTGTAGTAAATTAGCATGTCTTTCTAAAGACATGGAGGAAGTGAAAAAGAAGAGATAGAATTAAAAACATGTCTTGTCAAAGGCATGAAACAATTCATAAAAGAAGAGAATGATGAGAGAAATATTGCAGCAAAAGGAGAGACAAATATTCTAGATTAATGTTTAATTTTTATAAATTTTGTAATGATGAAGTTGATTCACAAGTAGAAGAGGTGATGAAAATGGAGGAATATATGATGAAAAGGATTGTGAAGTAGAAAAAGAAGTGAATGTGAAGCAGGAAATGGAAATATTTAATTTCCATAATTTTATTAGTGTAGATTTATATGTAGATGTTGCAATGGAGGTTAGTAAAAAAAGGGTTACATTAGTGGTTGGTCCTTTGGGAATGTGCAAGATCATGAGGGGCCAAAAAGTAGAAATGAGAAAAAAAAAAGTGTTTTACTTCACCAAAATTGTGAAACAAAAAGCTGACTTTTTGTATGGGTCAGGTAAAATTTGAATTTGGTTTGGTAATACCAAACCAAAGTAGATATCTATTTATAACGAATATTCATTAAAAACGGATACCTGTTTCCCAAAATTATTTTTCATCAATTTATGTATTAAAAATGGATATCTATTTTCAATAAATATTTTAATTAATTTTACATTTTCAAAATGAATATCCGTTTTGAAAAGCCCGAAAAGCACACTTCAGTAAAATGGGCATAAATTTTGTATTATTGATCAAAATTTATATTTTTTATAAGTGTCGGAAAGGTGATTTAGAGGTCTACACAATGGATAAGATTATTGTGATATATTGAGCACAAAAACATAATTAAAATCATTTTAAGTTCCTTCTTAAGCTTTTAAAATTTTAAATGCTCATAATTCTTGCATTCAAAGTCTTTTTTCATGTTTATTTTTGTAATAATCATCCTAAATGACTTGAAACATTAAAGAAGTAATAAATAATGAAATATTTATATATTTTTTTACTGAGAGTAAAAAAATTGCATAAATCATCATAGAAGGCCTCCATGTTTTCTTTGATCCTATGCACACCTTTGCCCAAGTTGAACTAGAACATATATATATCTCTCTCCCACTATCTATTTAGCTCTCTCCCTCTCTCCCCCTCTCCTTCATTTACCCTATCTACTTATCTCTCCACTTTTCCCTTACCCTGCATCTATCTATATCTTTCCTCTCTCTCTCTCTCTCTTCCTCTCTACCTATCTCTCTCACTTTCTCTTCCCCTCTATCTTTCCCAAGTTATATATATCTCTACATATCTCTCCCTCTTTCTATCTATATCTCTCTATGTCTCCCTCTATCTATATCATTCCCTATTTCTATATCTCTACTTCTCTCTCTCTATTTCTCTCTCTCCCTCCCTCTATCTATTTATATAATCTCCATCTTCATCAATTTATCTCCATATCTCTCTCTCACTCATATACATACGCAAATCCTATTTATGCCTCACTATCTCTATCTCTTTGTCATTTCCCATCTCTCCATCTCTCTCTCCCTATCTCTATTACTTGTCTCTATCACCTCCTTTCTCTCTCACTCTTTCCCCCTCTATCTATATCTCTATGTCTCTCTTTATATATCTATCTGTATCTCATTATCTCTACTTCTCTCTCTTATTAATTCTCTCTTTATCCCTTTCTATCCATATATTTCTCTACCTCTATCTCCCTATCTCTCTATCTCTCTCAATATCCCTCTCTATCTCTATTTCTCTCTCTATCACTTTATCTTACCATATATATCTTTCTATCTTCATATTCCTCTATATCTCTCTATCTCTTCATCTCTATTACTAACTCCCTATTTCTATATATCTATATATCTCCCTTTACTACTCTTTATCTATTTATATTATATCCCTCTCCGTCTATCTTCCTCTATACCTTTCTATAGAGAGAGAGAGATCTAGGTGTAGTGGATATAAAGAGAAGTAGAGAGGGAAGGTTAAAGAGGTAGAGAGGACAGAGAAGAGAGATATAGAGAGATATCTAAAGGGAGAGACATGGGGAAAGAAGGAGGTATGGAGTGAGAAGTATGTAGAGAGAGAGCTAGAGCAGGGAGAAAGAGAGAAGTAGAAAGGGAGGGAGGAAGGGATAGGTAGAGATAGAGAGCTAGGGTGGGAGCAATATAGGAAAATGTAGGTAGAAAGAGAGGAGGATGGATATGGGGGATAAAGAAAAGTAAATACTGAGAGAGAGGGAGAGGTAAGGTGGGAGGGATAGAGGGAGAGGTGGGTAGAGAGAAGGAGGGTGAGGGGATATATAGGGAAGTATAGAGGGAAGGGGAAAGAGAGTTAAGGTGGGATGGGTAGAGTGAGATGTAGGGAGAGAGGGTGAGGAGAGATAGGGAGAAGTAGAGAGGGAAGGAGAGAGAGAGAGTTATATAGAGAGGGAGAGGGAGGGGGAGAGATATAAGGAAAGAGAGAGAGGGGAATGAGGGAGAGAGGGAAGGAGAGGTAGGTAATGAGAGAGTTAGTGTGGGAGGGTTAGAGGGAAAAGTAGGTAGAGAGAGAGGGTGAGTGGGAAGGTGAGAGAGAGGTAGATAGGAGAGAGGGTGAAGAGAGATATAGAGAGGCATCTAGAGGGAGAGAGAGAGAGGGAGAATGAGGAAGGGTGTAGTGAGAGGTAGGTAGAAATAAATAAAGAGGGGAGATAAAGAGAAGTAGAGAGGGAGGGAGGAAAGGAGAGGTAGAGATAGAGAAGTAGGGTGGGAGGGATATAGGGAGAGATAGGTATTCAAAGATGAAGATGCAAATGGGAGATAAAAGAGAAGTATAGATAAAGATAGAGAGAGGTAATATGGTCACCCTCCATCTCTCTACCTATCTCTTTCTCTATCCCACCAACCTTACCTCTCTCCCTTTGTTTCTACTTCTCTTTATCTCCCATATACATCTTCCTCTCTATTTACCTACCTCTCCCTATATCCCTCCCACCCTACCTATTTATCTCTACATCTCCCTTCCTTTCTCTCTCTCTACTTCTCTTTATCTCCCCTCTTCACTTATCTCTACCTATCTCTCATTCCATCCCTCCCTCATTCCCCCTCTATCCCTTTAGATATCTCTCTATATTTATCTTCACCCTCTCTCTCCTCTCTACCTCTCTCTCATCTTCCCCCTCTACTTCTTTCTATCTCCACTCACCACCTCTCTCTACCTACTTATCCCTCTATCCCTCCCACCCTAATCTCTCAATACCTACCTCTCCCTCCCTCTCTCCCTCCTTCCCCCCTCTCTCTCTCCTTGTCTCTCTCCCTCTCCCTCTCCCTCTCCCTCTCTCTCTCAATAACTCTCTCTCTCCCTTTCCCTATCCTCTTTATCTCTCCTCACCCTCTCCCTCCCACCTTACCTCTCTCTCCCCTTCCCTTTGTACTTCTCTATATATCCACTCACCCTCCCTCTCTCTACCTATCTCTCCTTTTATCCCTCACACCTTACCTCTCTCTTTATGTCTCTACTTCTCTTTATCTCTCATCTCCATCTTCCTCTCTATCTACCTACCTCTTCCCATATCCATCCCACCATACTTCTCTATCTATACATTTTCCTTCCTCCCTTCCTCTCTACTTCTCTCTATATCTCTCTTTACCTACCCCTCACTCCATCCCTTCCTCATTCCCCTCTCCATCCCTTTAGATATCTCTCTCTACTCTCTACCTTCCTTACCTTCCCTCTCTACTTCAATCTTTCTCCCTAATTCCATCTATACTCTTTGTAGGAGTGATAGGGAGAGAGAGAGGAGAGAGGGATAGAAAGAGGGAGATATATCTAGAGATAGATACAACTTGGGAAATATAGAAGGGAATAGAAAGGGAGAGAGATGGGTAGAGAGATAGATAGAGAGAGAAGGACAGGGATAGGGACAGGGACAGGGGAGAGAGGTATAGAAAGAGGGAGAGATATCTAGAGATAGATATGACTTGGGAAAGATAGAGGGGAAGAGAAAGGGATAGAGATGGGTAGAGAAAGAGGGAGAGGGAGAGGGAGAGGGAGAGGGAGAGGGAGAGAGAGTGTTGGGAGGGAGAATAGATAACTATATAAAGAGGGAGAGGTGGAGAGGGAGAGAGGAAAAATAAATCCAAAAGGTACACTTATATATTAAAAAAGTGGAAATATTAATGATGTATGAAATGTGCAAATGAAACCCTAATGTGGTTGCCAAGGATGGGTATGGTATTTAAAATTTATTTTACAATCAAGATAATAGAGAAATATGTAAAAATATAAAATTGATGAAGAATTGGGCATGCAAAGAGTTTTGAATATAAAATTGAGATATAAATATCATAAAAGCATAGATCTAAGAAACCATAGAAGAAGACTATGTTGTATAGGATTTATTGGGCTTACTAAAATACAAAGAGGTATAAAGAGGGGCAAAGAGATAGGAAATCGGGGGAGAGGTAGAGAGATAGGTATAGAGATTGGGAGAAAGAGAGATAGGGAAGGAGGGAGAGGTAGGCATAGAGAGAGTGAGAGGTGAGAGGGAGAGACATAGAGATATAGCTAGGGGGATAGGGAGAATTGAGATTTAGTTAAGTAGAGAGGGAAGGATGGAGGGAAAAATAAATGGAGAGATAGGTCTAGAAAGAAAGAGAGAGATCTAAAGAGGGACAAAGAGAGAGGGGAGGAAGGAGGAACAGAGAGGTAGAGAGATATGTCTAGAGCTCAAGGAGAGAGAGAGAGAGGGGGATAAAGAGGGACAAAGAGAGAAGGAAGGAGGAAGGGGTGTAGATGTAGATAGATAAGTCTAGAGTTAAATATATTGAGAAGGGGAGGTCTAAAGAGGTAAAACAAGAGGGAGGGAGAGAGGGAGAGACAAGTGAAGAGATAGGGCCATAACTTAAGGGGAGACAGTGAAATATAGAGAGGTAAAGAAAGGGATAGAGATATATGATGATTTATGGAGATTTGTTCATCTCCTTACTACACAAAATATAAATATTTCATTATTGATTAATTTTTCTAATGTTTCAAATATTTTGAGATGATTACTACAAAAAAATCATGAAAAAGGTGTTAAAAAGATGCAGGAAAGTTGAGAGGGGGGGTGAATCAATTGTCCCAGAATTCAAACTTAAAAACTCCAACACATATCAATTCCATAACCACATTGTCTATCATTAAGTATGAGCATGAAGCATAGATAACAGAAAGTAATTCAATACAAAAAATACCATTTTTTTACGTGGAAACCCAAGGAGGGAAAAACCACAGTGAGGGTTAACTCACAATATAAAGATTATAAAACAAAGGCTCACTACCAAGGGCTCACTACCCTGAAAGGACTCACTATCCAAATACAAAAGCTCACTGCTTACAAGAGAGGATCATTGCCTACAAAAGAATTGATAAAAATTTTTTTGGCTTTACAGCCAAAATGAACTGAGAATAGTGCACCTAACAAGTGTTGATGCAGTTCTGGTGATGCTCAATAGATTGATTCAACACACTTCATCCTCTTCGCTCACTTCCAACTGCTTTATTAATTTCGCATACACACACTTCTACTCTTTTGTCTCTGTCTCCCTTGACTCACTAAAACTATCCATCATGTTCAGTTATATACCTGATCATTCTCACAAACATCAATTAGGTTGGCTTCAATCATTCACAAAATATTTCAAGAAGGTAATTCAAACCTCTAACACACTACTTTATGCCAGAAAGGACCTAAAATAGGTCACACATATATCTGCATAGCAAAATTAATTCATTGTATCATAATTACCCCAAGAAGTTGGCCAAGAATAGACTTCAAATGTAAAAAGCAATAAACATTATGTATGAGCACCAGAGCATGTAATATTCTGATCATGCATTCCTTCGATAACCATAAACAATTTCTCAAAACGATAAGCATCAACTACTAACTGCTGAGGAATGCAGACAAGAATACCGGAGAGTGGAGCTTGAATACCAATTTAGATACCAGACCAAAATACTGGATCAAGCATTGTCTTAAACTTGCAGTCACAACATGGTGACATCAATGACAACACAAAACTATAGAGATAGTCAATCTTCTTTGTTTTTCCAACAATCTCCCCCTTTGTCATTGATGACAACATGTAAAAACTTCCCCTTCAAGCTCTCCCCATACTCTGCTCTAACTCTCTCCATACTCTAATTCTCTCCCCATTTGACATCAATGGTGAAGGCCAGCCAAAAATGGTATAAACAAAGGTTTAAACATGGTGACATCAAAAATCAAAAAGACTTCCAACCATCCAAAAGTTTCAATTTTCTCTTTTTCTTCCTTTTCTTCCTCTCCATATCAAAAACAATAGAAATTGAATGCTCAGGATTCAAGTAAAAATGACACTCTTCACCTGAAACACTTTCTTGTACCTTTCTTCAAGAACTGGACACAATTTCTTCCTGTTAAATGTAGTTGAATCCATTCTTGTGAAGATTCTTTACAATAAGCCCAACAGAGTAAAAGACGGTGACCAATATGAACTCTTTCTTTCAACATCTTCTACATCAGAAAGTATTCTAGAAAGATGTTCTAATCGGACCTCAATAATCTCCTTAAGAAACCAGAAGGTTTTAACTGCATCATCTCTTTGTCTTTGTATAACAACCAATTCAGCTTGTAGTTCACCAACTCTCAATCTTTTCTCTCCTTCTTTATCTTCAAAGATGTCAAAATTCTTCCCAATGTTGTTCACTTCTGATTCAATTGCTTCAATTTTACTTCTAAAATTATCTACCGTAGCAGGCCATAGGAGGAAATACTTGTAAATATCAGATAGTTATTTAATGCATTTCTTTGTTTCCATGGTTAGTTTAGATAATCTCCCTTTAGCTTTAACACACCTCTTTTCAACCAAAGCTTCAAACTTGGGTCCTTTTGGACCTTCAAGCAACATCCTTTATTCAACAATTTCAACTAGATTTTCTAGAAAGGAATTAGAAATAGCTGATATTCCAATACCTTTCCGAAGTAGATATTCTACCAAAGCATCATCAATCTTCAGTATGTCAATAGGAGAGGTTTCACTCCATAATTCACCAACCTTCTTCATCTTCCCTTTAACAATCATAGTTTGGATGTCATCAGAGGATAATTTCTCCTTTTCTTCTGAAATGTCAGTGATATCTTCAATTATGACTTTCCTCTTCTTTGATTCTAGAGGGGAATCACTAATGACAACCTCCAATTCCTTTTTACCAGAGGGAGAGCCCATCTCAAACCGACTCGAAGCAAAGATTTTTTTTCAAGGATGTGAAATAGGATTTTCACATACTTGCATTATCTGCAAGCGCTCCCAAATATCTATAGACCTATTTTCCAACGGGATCCTAGATTCCCACACCACATTATCTTTTCCCAGCAAGGAACTAAAAAAGTAAAACACCAAGCACACCAAAAAGGATCCGAAATGAAAGGTATAACCCTCAATCATCGACATACAAAAATTTTCAGAAATATTCTCAAGCAATAAGCTACATAAATCAAATCATATGTGCAATATAAACAACAATGGCTAATGTGAAATCTTCACAATTTCTAAAATAGATCTTGTAAGAAATGATGTACGCAACATACCTTATAGCCAAATCCTTGAGAGTGTTTATCAATAGAGCTCGTGGATCTTTACTAATGCCATTCAACTCCTCCACATATTTGTACTTTACAATTTTCTTTCCAAGAAGATCCCCAATACTGCATAAGCCTATAATCGCCTCGATTGCTTCCTTCGTAACTAAGTAGGGTTTTTCCAATATAATACTTCCACCCTTGAAATGATTCAATAAGAACAAAATAAAATCCTTTTTGACAACCAACAAAAATTCACTCCACAAATCCATACCTAGGGTTTTGATGTTCTATAATTCATTTTCGTTCAACCCTAGTTCCCTTTCCTTCATCTTCCTATGATCAAATTCTTCTAACTCAACTCCTTTCAACTTCAGAGGGATGAAACCACTTGATTCTCTATCCATTTCTATGCTTTCTTTAATTGGTTAATTGAGACTTCTTCATTTTTCTTCTTCCCCTTTTTCAAACAGAGAAACGAATTCTAGATTACCTAAGTCAATTTCTTCGAAATCCCTTCATAATTGCTTCACGCTTGCTTCAAGATCTCTCTAGGGCACCTTTTGAGTTCTCCAAATGCACAATTAACTAAGAAGATTCACAAAATTCAACTTAAACTTCATCGAATTTACCCTAAATGCATTAAATGTGGTGAATATCAAAAAATTTCTAAAAACATTCTTCCTAGCATAGAAAACCCTAATTTGGTCTGCAAAGTTTCATGCCAACATGCTTTCCTCCAATTCCTTTTCCACAACCTCTGAATACTCATTTTTCACATTCCATCCTCATGCCATCCTTTGACACATCATACATCAGGGGGTTTTATAATTTTCTAATAATGCTTCCCCTAAGACCATGCTAGGTCTAATTACTGAACAAATCATCTATACCAGATGAGGGCACAATCCCATCAGTAGTTTCAGGTTTTTCTTCTTCTTCCTCTTTCCTCTTCCATACCTTATCCATCTCTTGTTTCATCTCTTCTTTGTCATTCTTCTTTACCGGATCATTCTTCTCTACCAGAGTAGACTGCTTTCCTTTCTTACTTCTACAAACCTTTGAGATATGTCCAGGTTTATTACAATTGTAGCAGACAATACTCTTTTGATTAGTCTAACCTCCATTATCTCTCAACTTACATTCATTTGCTTTGTGCCCAAATTTTTTATAGGTATAGCAGTAGCCATTAAAGGATTGATCCATTCTTCCTCCATGAAACCTATTCATCATTACCCGGCTAGTCATTCTCACTTGAGATCTGCATTTAGTAGCCTTATGTCCAATTTTCTTGCATGAAAAACATTAACTAGAGAAAAAGCCAGGAAACTGATTCTGATTCATCTTGCTCCTACATTTTATTGCTTTGTGACCATATTTATTATAGGAGAAACAAATACCATTGAAAGAGGGATACCTTTGTGCATTGGGGTGTCTCGCAGGCTGTCTTCTTGCAAACTTCCTCAAATTTATCTTTTGCTTTCCTTTGTCCTAATTCATTTGATTTTCCTTAGAACTTTCACCAGCATCATTTCCTAAACTAGCTTTGTCCTTACTTGATTTCTATCCAACAAGCAATTATCCAAGCTTATCGGAGCTAGATTTGAAATTGTTCTCACAAAGTTTTTCCTTCTCTAGTTCAATCCTTAGGTTTACTATCTCCTGCTTAAGTTTAGTGCATTCATTAGATTTATTCTGCACTATTGTATTTATACATTCTTCAATTCTTTTCTTTTCTTCTACCAACACTTTCAATCCAATTATCTCTTGTTTTAACTGCTCACTTACTTCTTTGTGTCTTTCCTTGAATTTCTTTAGTTGTTCTTTCAGCTTTTGGACACATTCATTTGCATCATCAAGATTCTCTTTTAGATCTCTATTTTCTCTTTCCACTTTGTCAAGATCCTCAAGAGAAATTTGAAGCTCTCCTTTATCATCCATCTAACCAACTTTTAGAATCCTCCTCAAGTGGTTAATCTTAACACCAAGGAATCAAAGCTCTGATACCAATTGTTACAAGGATGCAGGACAACTGAGGGGGGGGTGAATTAGTTGTCCCATAATTCAAACTTAAAAAATCCAACACATATCAATTACATAACCACATTGTCTATCATTAAGTATGAGCATGAAATATAGATAACAAAAATTAATTCAACACAAGAAATGCCATAATTTTACGTGGAAAACCCAAGGAGGGAAAAACCACGATGAGGGTTAACTCACAATATAAAGATTATAAAATAGAGGCTCACTACCAAGGGCTCACTGCCTTGAAAGAACTCTGTCCAAATACAAAAGCTCACTGCTTACAAGAGAGGATCACTACCTACAAAAGGATTGATAAAACAAAATTGGGCTTTACAACCAAAATGAACTAAGAATAGTGCACCTAATAAGTGCTGATGCAGTTTCAGTGATGCTCAATAGACCGATTCAACACACTTAATCCTTTTTGCTCACTTCCAACTGCTTTATTAATTTTTCATACACACACTTCTACTCTTATATCTTTGTCTCCCTTGACTCACTAAAACTGTCCAACATTTTCATTCATATACCTGATCTTTCCTGCAAACATCAATTAGGTTGGCTTCAATCATTCACAAAATATTTCAAAAAGGTAATTGAAACCTCCAACACACTACATTATGTTAGCAAGGACCTGAAATAGGTCGCACATATATCCACATAGCAAAATTAATTCATCGTATCATAATTACCCCAAGAAGTTTGCCAGGAATAGACTTCAAATGAAAAAAATAATAAACATTATGTATGAGCACCAGAGCACGTAATATTCTAATCATGCATGCCTTCGACAACCATAAACAATTTCTCAAAACCATAAGCATCAACTACTAATTGCTGAGGAATGAGGACAAGAATACCGAAGAGTGGAGCTCAAATATCGGTTCAGATACCATACCAAAATACCGAATCAAGAACTATCTTAAACTTGCAGTCACAACACGGTGACATCAATGACAACACAAAACTATAGAGATAGTCAATCTTCTTCATTTTTCCAACAAAAGGAACTTCATGTGTGAAAGTAGTGAGCATTTGATGTTTCAAAAATGAAATATGAAGTTAAAATGATTATAATTATTTTTTTGTTTATAATCTAGAAACATTACCTAGTCCATTACATAGAGCTCTGAATTACCTTTCTACTACCTAATAAAAATCAATGAGCAAGTGGCTATATATATGTAATGGGCTTCACATTGTTGATCTTATGTAATGGGCTATATAATGTAATGGGCATCACACTTGTATTGTGCATGAAGTGGGGGATGTTCTTATGTAATGCATTAGTCAAATGTAGTCCTTTGTTTTTGAGTAGCTTGTATAGGGCAAGAAACATGATCATATTAGTCTATTGTACCAGTCAATCTAACTGTGTTGGTCCAATTGTCGAATTGTAAAAGTCAGTTGAACTGTAAAAGTTAGTTACTTAGACTATAACTAGGGGTTTTCTTCCTAGTTCTTTCCCGTCAGTATGTCCACTTGAACCAGGATCTTGTATAAAATATATATTTAATATTAATAAAATTATAGTGGCCTACCACTTTTGATTAAAAAAAAAATCAAAATTTTGATAAGAAACATAAAAGTTATGCCCATTTTACTAAAGAGGTTTTTTTGGGCTTTTCAAAATGGATATTTTTTTTTCTAACAAAATTTGTAGCCTTGGGGTTTCCCTCCAATTTACCTTGGGGTTTGGATTGGGGGTGTCATACCTAGAGTCAACTGCAAAAACATGTTTATAATTTTTCCTTAGTTTTTTAGAGTTCGCCCTTGTGGCTGACAATAGTTTTTATCCAAATTTGATGAAATGAAAATGGTTTATTGACCAAATTGTCAGATTTCCACCAATATAAGATATGTCTTATTCTAAATTTAATAGATAATTAAAATTGATTTTATACATGCATTATGACTAAATTCTTGATTTATAGGCTGATTGAAAAACATCTATAGTTCTCAAACAATCACATTTTTTTAATCCAAAAGATGTGGCACATTCTATGCTTCCCATACTATAGGATTAAAAAATATGAATTTCATAAATTTTTACCAAGTTTTGGTGGTCAGATAAATAAGTTTTAATATTTTTAAAATTTCTAATAAAAAATTCATAACTAATTATTTACTTGGAAAAAATGCACCACATACAGGCATGTGTCCTCTACTTAGATTGAAAGTTTTTAAAAAAAAAATCTTGTACATAGGTTGGTCATGGTGGAACCCTCAAAATTTTCATGTTCCATTGATCTAAATTCCTTTACTTAGGAGGATTCTTGGCCTGGAATGAAACAAGGGTTTAGGGTTTAATGTTGATTGGTGGGTTTTTCTTAGCATATTTCCTTGTCTTCCTATTCCTTATCTTTTGTTCTAATCCTTCATTCACTTGCTATGGTCGTTTTCCATCTAGTTCAAAACAACTTAAGTCTTTTGGATCCATGTATTGACTGGCCCATTATACCTAAGGTTTCCCATTTTCCCTATTGCATAATATTTTCTTCCTATTTTGGATCTAGGTTTAATTTTTTTTATGAGGTTGAAAGTTGAAAATGTTTCGCCTTTACATCCTTTTTCAAAAATGGTCTTAAGTCTTTTAATTCCTAGTCTCTTGTTTTACCTATTCGGTCCCCCTTTTGAAGCAACTTATGAGCATGTGCTAGTTATTCTCACTTAATTTCTCACTTACCCCTTAGTATATCGCTTATCCCTAATAGCCTTGTGATTGCCATTATTGAATTCATGATGAACGATGGACCTAAGTTTCGTCACATCGTTGCCTTGCTTTACATCATGGATAGGTTTTAAGCCTTTAGTTTCCTATCAGTGATGCATGATATGAAGGATTTCCTCACTATCACTATCTACTTTTGTATCGCTTATCGCTCAAATGCTTCATGTTCTAAATCAGCGATACACAATAACACCATGGCCCTTTGCATTTACTAGCTCATCACCCATCGTGGATCATTGCTTGCTTGTCTTGTCCATATCAACAATGAGTGATGAAGTATATCAATCTATTATTACATTGCTAATCTAAGTACTGCTAGGAGCGACACCTAAATGAATGTTGATCATACTGCAAAGGACATGTGGCCAAATATTGAACTATCACCACCTTTCTTCCATCGTTGATGTGATTTAGTTATTAAGATGTGAATCAACAATGAGTGATGGATGAAGAGTAAAGTTAAAGGAAAATGACCTGATCTAACGACTATGATCTTATCACATATGTCATTCATATCGCTAATAAGATGTGCATAAGAAAAGGAATATTAGCGATACGCGATGGATGGTCAAGTCTTGTGCCCATCGTGCTACCTCAAGCTATTGCAATTACAAATGGAGGTCTATAGAACACATCAGTGATGAGCAATGGGATATTCGATGGAATATTCCCCTCGTCATTGGGTACTAAGGCATCGTGGGTATATTCAAAGGAGAAAAGAACAAAGTAGTGATGAGCGATGGCCTCAAAATAAAAGATGATAAAAAAAAAGGGGGTGACATGGTAGTATCAGGGGACATCACTAAAAGAAAAAAGAGAAAGCACAAGGATGAAGGAGAGCCATGGATGGAGTTTTAAATCAAAATGATCAATGACCATAATTTGAACTTAAATGGCTAAGTGTCAATTCGCTCACATGAGCTTTCTTTCAAGCATTAATGGTGAAGACGATCCATTCCTTGGCCATAAAGAAGGTTCTTGGCTGATTTTTCCTCACAATTCCAACCATTTGGAGTAGAAGAATCGATCAAGTTTGAAGAGAAAAATGTGAGGAGCTTAGGCAAAGAGTTGCAAAGGAATTGAAGACAATTTTTCTCTTGGGTAAGCAAGTAATTACACCTCTCTATCTAAATTGTGTTTGAATTGAACTGGTTAGGGCAAGTTAGTAATTAATTCAAAAAGCTCTAGGTGCTTAGGCTTTCAAAGGGTTTTTCTATTATACAAATTTGCATGAATTGGTAGGAATTGGGTAAGGTTTGGGAAGGTTTGTTGTACGTATTTAACAAGTTAGTTTCTTGATAAAATAAAACTAATAATCCCTCATTCATAAGTTGAGTTCATAAACCCTAAGTATAAACCATGAGCCAGCCCAATAAATCCTTGGGGGTTGGGGTAAACCTAAACAAAAAAAAGCCTAAGGTTGTTAAACCTAAGCCAGAAGTCTCAGAGAAGTATGCAATATCTAAAGGATAAAAGAGAGATCTTGCTAGGTTCATGGAAGGTGAATTTGAAGATATTTCTAAGGGAGGAAAATAGTTTAGAAAAAGACCTACAGGGTAGGGTTTCATGAATAGCAAATTGATTGACAATGTTGTTGCAATTGGTGAGGTCCCATTGCCTCAAAGCAGTTAGGAATTATTCTTGTATGCCTTTAATAGAAGATATGCTAAATGTCTAACCTATCACCTATGGGGTTTTAACCTTGGAAGGTTGGTGGTACTGAATGTATTTGTTGAAGTGGACTTGATGCTAGAGCTTGTTGAAATAATGGATGTTGAATCATCCAATGAAGTTGCGCACACTTCAAAGGATCTTTTCCAAGAGAAATTCAACCACAGAGTAAGTGTTGCAACTAAGGGCATGCAAATGGAGATTGCTATTGATCTAGAATATGAGATACTAGATGATTACAAATGTAGAAATGCCTTGAATATATAGGCATGAATGAGATGCAAGATGCAATATGATGTTGCCATGTGTCATGATCTAACATGTGACAACATGTGAACCCTACCTAGGAAATGATAAAAGATTGAGATAAGTTCTAGAAGGACAACTCATCTTCTAGAAGGAATCTTATCCCTACAAACATGGAAAGGATAATTACCCCCTTATTAATGATTTCCTAATTTATGCAACCTAGGACTTAATTAATGCAAGACCTAAGTTAACTTATGCTACTATAATAAATAATTAATTACACTAACACCCCCCCATAAGTGCAACTTAGGGAGGAAATGCAATTATTATGCAAAGATGATTATGGATGATGGGTCCCGGCTCCATGATGGTAATTTTAGGTACCCATTTACATATGAGAATGAAAATGCAACTAATCTCCCACAAGCGGAGAAAAGGGGAAAACCTAGTGGGAACAAAACCCCTCTCCAAAAAGGAGATGAAATGCAGAGAAGTGAGAAAAGGATGGGAAGGATGGAGGACTCCCAAATACCCCCCCAAGTACACCATCCATCACATGGATACAATACAATCAATGGTCCCCCAATAGGGAGTAAATAGAGAGACTATTTAGCCCCCCAGAACATGAGATCACCTGCAAAAATGGTAAGTGTCTGAAGACAAAACATGATCCAATGTTGACAAACAACTTGTCTCCCTTTGGAAGAAACAAAACCAAGTGAAAGTGTAGAGATGCTTCCCATTCCAGATAGGAATTTAAGGAATGTAGGATGAATGTGGATGATGATGATGTCTCTAAAAACTACTCATGTGTCTCCTTGCCTAATGAAGATGAAGATGCCACAATCAATGAAGAGGGTGACAAACTAGGATGATGCGGAAACTGATGTTGAACAAGATCCAAAGGAAGTGATACAATGAATGTGATGGAGACTTGATAGCCCCCCCTAAATGAAGTTTCCTCAAAACCACTGAAAGAAGTATGAAGCCAATCCAATGGTAGATGTTGAAGAATCCTCAAATCTTGAATGAAATGACAGGGAAGAAGTCTCATACATGAAATCTCTAAAGAGAAAACAAGTGCCTCCAAGATAGTCTCTAGATCCCCAATCAAGGTTGAGAAAAAAGGATGAGGAGACTCAAGAAAACTCTCCAAAGTGGAATCTAAATAGAGGAGTGATATCCTCTCAAGAATGTCCTCCAAACCTGTAGAAGTAGTGAAGTCAGTGATACCTGAAACAAATCCATCATGTGATGCCAAGTCTGGAAATGTGACCTAATGAATGGTGATGGAAGCCTCAATCAATGAATCTAGACAAGGAATCACTGAATGTGAAGGGATACCAATAGTCTCTAATGGAGAAGAAGCATCTGAAGGAACCTTGTCAACCTCTTTAGAAGATTCAAGGCAATCAACCTCCTACATACCAATATCATCATGGGGTACCTGATATGAGGAATGGCATTTTGAACCATAACCATTGGGGAAGGGTGGAGTTTCTTGTCCTCCATATATCTCCTAAAGCTTAGTCCAAAGAATATGAGGAAAATCACAAT
>VDFB02154436.1:0-16052 GCA_007258455.2 Sequoia sempervirens | reverse complement strand
GTGAACGAGTGATGCTACACGGTCCTCTCACCTAATCTATTCTAACAATTATAATATCAATAATGAGCTAACATTTCTAACCAAATTGACATAGGATAACATGATATTAAACTACTGCATAATAACTAATTATTAAACAATTGCATCATATAATAATACTGAATTAAATAACATCACCATAACATCATCACATTAACATATAAACATTAATGACAATTCATTTAAATAAACAAATAATCCAAACAACACACAGAGTATCATCAATCATCCTAATAATGTCATATCAAATGATTAGGTCCACTAAAGGAATAACAACATCATCAAACTACACCAACCAAATCAACCCTAATAGCATCATCATAGTATCAGTGTATCAAGTTAAAGCATAGAAATTAATAAGTCTAAATAGTATGAGGGGTATTACATATGGAGGTGATTCATGGAGGTTTTGAGGACTATTTGGTATAATTGTTCTTGTTTTATGCATTTTCCTCCATTGTTCTTCATAGTTAGCTAGGGTTTTATGTTTTATGCATGATTATAAGCTAACACCATAAAATTTCCTTAGTTACAATGGTGAACCTGACGGTTTTCTTGTAGATTTCCGTATGGTTTTCGGTATTTTTTTTCTATTTTTGCAGGTATAGGTATGAAACGCCGCATTTTCTTCTTTTAAGGCTGCATTCACCATGTCGCGATGCATTCACCCTGCTGTGCAACATATGCTTTGCAGAACACCGCATTTTCTTGGCAGCGATGCATTAGCTTCCCCGAACGATGAATTTTTGTTTCACGACACATTTGTTTTGTAGGTTGACACATTTGTCTGACAAATTCTAGAGTATGGACTCGCGATGCATTTTCTTTGCAGAATGACACATTTTTTTGGTATATTTTTCTCTCAGGTTTTTATGATTTTTTCCAAATTTTTCTTTTTCCATTTAAGTAGCTTAGGGCTTTGGGTTACTAATATTCTAGTTTTTAGCTTGTGTCAGGGAATCTAACATTGTTTTGTGGATTCTCTTATCACATTCCTAATTTCCTTAAGGAAAAAATCACCAAACAACAAATAAAAATCTTGCATTTACATTCACATTGGGTTAAAATGAACACAAGCATGCATTGAAACTCATATGGTTAAAATGAACTTGCATTCTCATGGCATGAGTTTAAAATGAACTTTGTCTTTCACATTTTAAATTAAAATTTTAAAAAGAACAAAGTGTCTTATGTGTCCTCCTCACATTATTATTTGGTAATTAAAATTTACAAGTGTTCAATTTTTGTCACCTTGATTCAATAATCAAAGTATCCTCTCCCCTTGCGCACTTGTGTGATCCTGGGTGCAAGAGAAACGATTATTGACTCTAGAACTTGGGCCTTCCTTGGTGGAAAAAATTACTCACCCCAAGGTGACTCAGAACGACAATGAAGCTCTTTGGTCGAGCTACCCCCGATTGGTATATAAATGTGAATCCTAATGGAAAACTTAGGATTATGAGTGCGGATGTGTCACATGGACAAAGTAGAATTCCCCAAAAACCTATTGAGCGTAACCTCTTTAGGCTAGAATTCCTCCTTTAACATAGCTTAATCTTTACCCCATGTGTGGCCACTCAAATGGGGGTCTCGAACTAAACACATTTGTGTAGTAGCCAAAATCCTTCTATTTGCTAGCGCAACAATAGTTGTTGCAAAGACATCCACATTCTCGTAGTTCTTAGTAGAGGTGATCAATCTGCCATGGGAGTTTCATGGGGGTTGGAAGCTTGGTTTTCCTGAGAAGTGAGTGCATTGTAAGAGGGAGCCCGTACGGCTAAGCTTCTGGATTCACACGCTAAGAATAAGTGTGGTTGGGGAAACCCATGTGGAATCTAGCGGATATTGTCCTAGCTTAACCTAGGATTGTGCTTGTTTTCATTGTGCTTGATCAAAGACAAAATATTGTGTTTTCCAAGTGTTTTCTCAAACATTCAAATAGATAAACATCATTACACAAATCTAGAAACACACTTTCAACTTGAAACAACTTCAAAATTTGGTCAAACTTGCAAACAAACTCGCCTACCAATGCATTTTATGGTTGCAACCACATTCCCTCTATCCAGCAATATTTAAACTTTGTACCGAAATTTTCCTACTGCAACATATTTTGTTTCTTCACGGGAGCTGCGTAACTCATTTAGGGCTACATTTGAGATCCAAGCTTCTTTTCTTCGCACCTTCTCCAAAGCAGCACAATAAAATCCACCTTTAAGCCAGCTTCCACCACTAAATCTCTAAAGCCGCATTTTGACTATTCTTGGAACTTACATTTGTTTGTATCAGACAGCATTTTGGCTTTAAATCTTGTAATCTTGTATTATCTGTTTGATTTTTGTAGAATACATTCCTTTTGAGAGTTATGCAGCATCTCTACAATATTTGTGACACATTTGTGACTTTTAGACGTCCCCGTTTTTTGACAAAAGCAAAAGGCTACGTCATGAGATGGAAACCAGAGTTCAGAATTTTTCCAAACTATCATCAGAGCATCTTTTCTGGAGGATCATATTCCACTTCAGATGTCAAAATTCACCCAAATTACATATCAAACTTACATCTGACTAGTTTACATTACCACAAAACTTATATTTATTTTGTTTCATCCTTAGACATCATCATCTTCATTTTTCATTCATAAACCAGTCCTCGCATCCTCATTTCATTTTTAGATTTTGGATTAGGAAACCTTACATCATCTTAGCAAAATCTTTGCCTTCAAGAATAGGTTATCATTGGACTTAGTCATCATTATCTTCTTTAGTCATTGTCCTTTTTGTGAGACCTTTCCAACTCATAAGTCAAGTTAGGAAACCTCACTTTTTCATCTTGTCATTGTCCTTTAGTCCTTTAAACAAGTCCTTTGATACTCCAAAATTGAGACATAGATCAAGCTTAGGGTGGTTGAGTAGATCCTTTTTTCCAAATCACTTAGACCTTTGCATTTTCATACCTTAGACATTCAAGTCATCTTAGTCCTCATTTTGTATACCTTATTCCAAAAAATACCAAAAAAATTAGTGTCATAACTTGTCATCTTAGTGTTCATTTTCATTTTGCATTTGTCATTTCCTTTAGACAACATTGTCACATTGTCATATCTTATTCAAAAATCCAAAAACATAGGTTGCATTGGCATATTGCATTGTCATCCCTTATTATAAAAAATCCAAAAAACATAGTGTCATTTAGGTGTCATTTTCCATTCTCTTCCTAATTTGAGAAAATCCTTATATGGTTGAGACTAGGCTCCAAAGAAAGAGAAAACATATGGCTAATTTTGGACAAGACAACACTTACATCTTTTCTGACAACATGAATCAAAACATGAACCAAGACACATCTTTCATTAATACTTTCAACAACATGAACATGCCATCTTCGTCACATAATCCCTTTGAATCATTCATACGTAGGGATGAACATGGACACATAATTGAGGAAGACCTAGAAGCCGCAACCCAAAATATGGAAGTGGCCTCCTATGTGGAAGAAATGGTCTTACACGATAGAGAGATATTTGGCCATACTTCTAAGTCAAGGAGCTAAATTACCACATGGCTTTGACATTAACACTTTGAGACCAACATCACCTAACCATAATGTCAACAATACAAACAACATGCCCAACACTAGTCAACCTCAAAACAATACAAGCAATTCTTTTGTTGGTGCCACCTCACAATCTACCACAAGCACCATTAATTCTACCTCCAATAATCAAAACAATTCCAATACAATCAATGCAACATCCGTTCGAGGGACACCAACTATGTCACAAGCCATGTCATAATCAATGCCAACAATGTCAACGATATCAGTTGGAGCCACCCTTGGGTCCTCATCAATGTGGGCAAGCTATTCAAATCCTCTATTTGAAACTTCATCTAGTGCCATGGGTGCATCCTCATCAAATCCTTTCATTGGTACATCGTTCAATCCCTTTGGAGGAAGTAAATGACATGTCTTTATTTGAGGACCAAAACCAAATGTTAACACATCAACACAATTTAATACCAATACTTACCAAGGGAAAAACATGAACATTCCCCATGGATAATTTCAACAATTTAGACAAGGCAATCAAAATACACAACATATTGCATCATTTGGAAACCAAAATATTCATGGTCAACATATTCCCTAAATTTCAACTCAAATGGTTGGAGAGAACATTCTGACATATTCATCACATATTTACACTCATCAACAAGTCCCTAATCGAAAATTTCAATATCAACAACTTGTAAATCAAAACACATCATACATTTCACAAAAACACATCCCACAACAAAATACCAACATCTCTTCACAAAAAATGGGGACCCATGGTATACCTATCACTCCCATGTGTGATATAACAAATAATCCTATGATTGATGCCTTGACAGATCAAGTGGGTCAATTACAAAAGACTATAGAAAACATGCAAATGTCTGACAAGAAGTCACACATGTCATATGACCTATGCATATATCCTTTTGACACAAGTCTATACATGCCACCATTCCCTCTTGGGTATGTGGTACCAAACTTTACCAAATACAAGGGCAAGACGAATCCTATTAAACATGTTTGAGAATTCATGACCAACTGTATGGA
This sequence comes from Sequoia sempervirens, assembly GCA_007258455.2. Classification (NCBI taxonomy): domain Eukaryota; kingdom Viridiplantae; phylum Streptophyta; class Pinopsida; order Cupressales; family Cupressaceae; genus Sequoia; species Sequoia sempervirens. The sequence goes on along the minus strand of VDFB02154436.1, from coordinate 11,408 downwards.
CATTGCCTATGAACACACTTACTTGATGAGACTCTTCTCTAAAAGTATTAAAAGACCTGGGCTTGAATGGTTCCCCACTCAAAAAGGGATAAAAACATGGGACGAAATTAAAGAAAAATTCATAAAAAGTTATGCGTATAACATTGACATGGACACCTCCATCACTAGCTTATGCACTCTTACACAAGAAGATGCTGGTGAAACTTTTATCCCATTGTTCCAATGATGGAGAAGTCTTGCAAGTTGCCGCCATATTGACATTCCTAAGAAAGAAAAGGTTGACATGTTTTTTCAAACACTCCTAGGCCCATTGAAATATGGATTGCAAGTTCATTGCTACACAACCTTCATAGACCTAGTCGAAAAGGGTGGCTAGGTTGAGAAAGCTCTCATTGCTAAAGGAGAACTAAAATATGGCCCTAAAATCACAAATGCAAATGCATCTACAGACAAAAATAAGTATTGGGTCAAAAATAAACATGTTACCAATGATGGTCTTGTCGATGCTAAGGCTGTAAACAAAATAATACTGACACCCCCTGCCAAGGTCATTCAAAATAACCAAAATGGTCAAAACAGTCAAAGTCAAGGACAACCCTACCAGAAAAGACAATTTTCGAAAAGATGAACATACACAACATTGGGAGAACCAATTGAGGATGTCTTTAAGAAGCTCCTTCAAAATGGTTTAAACCATCATGGTGGGATGATAAAGCTTTCTATGATTACCACTGGGCTAAAGGGCATAAGACATCCTCTTGTTGGCAACTAAGAAATATTGTGCAAGAGCTTATTGAAAATTGAACAATTGAATTGGGTGGGCCACAATTTACATCAAATGCAGACCATACTATTCACAAGAACCCACTACAAGACCACAGTTCAATAAAGCCTCAATGTCAGGTCCTAAGAAAAATAATAATGAAGCCAATTACACCCATACCACATACGAATATTTCGGTGGACCTATTATTAACAATGTTGGAATTGATGATGAATGTGTCAATACCATCATTGTCGAAAGAGCACCTAAATGTAATGCCACTACTCGAAGTGGCAAGGTCACCATAGTTGGTCTACCTCCTCAACAACCAAAAATCACAATACCTGGTCCATCTGCTAAGCAATCACAATCTGGCTCATCCGCAAAGCAATGACAACCTACGAGTCAATTTAATGTTATTGATCAATTAGGTAAAACTCCTACGCAGATTTCCATACTTGAACTGCTTCGCATTTCTCCCGCACATAAGGCTATACTTGACAAAACCTTGCAAGAGTTTTCTATCCCTAAGGATATTGATGTCAACCAATTTGAGGCCATGGTGGGATACCTCACAACACCCCATCACATAACATTTTTTGATCAAGATTATTCGTCACCCAAGACCAACCATAACGATGCATTACACATCGAAGTTTTCATCCATAAGCACAAGGTCAGATGAGTTTTAGTAGATGGTGGAGTAGGATTGAACATCTGTTCCTTAAAATTGGTTAAGGCTCTAGGATTTTCTGATGCTTGCATAGACACTATAAAGAGCATTGTCATAAAGGCATATGATGATGAACATTCCTCTTGAGGCATGATCACTATCCCTATCAGAGTCGGGCCAGTCATTGTAGACATAACTTGCCAAGTATTGGATCTTGAACTACCCTATAACATATTGCTTGGCTGACCATGGATTCATGCCCTAAAATTTGTTCCCTCCACATACCACCAATGCCTAAAATTTCCTTTTGATGAAACAGAAATAACCATATATGGAGATCCCGATCCTTTTTCAGTATTGCACCAATCTAAGGGGTATTTATGAACATCAAGTGCCCATCAACTGAGAAGCTCCAAGCTCTTCTTCTTCCAAATTCATTGACCCGTCCACACTCACATTATCGTCCAAGTCCACCCTTCCACATCTTTCGCTATGCCATCGTCTTCCTTGCTTCCTAAGGACGAGTCCAATGTTAGGATCCAAGACCTAGGTTGTGAAGAATTCAAACTGAATACGACATATTGCATCACAATAATACCCAAGTCTCCTAAGGTCTATGGTTGGCCATGTTTCAGAATGGTACCTAAAGAAATTTTTAAAATTCCACCAAAAATAGTTTTCATGAAATGGGGAGACATGAACAACAAAGAAATTGTTGACATATCAGGATGGATTGACAAAGAAATGGAAGACTTAACCCCATTAATAGTCAAGATATATGGCAAATAATATGATATGATGAAGGAAAAAGGCTACGATGGAACTAGTGGCCTTGGAAAAAATAAAATTGGGCGAAGAGAACCCATAGCACCTTCCAAATGACCAAAGTATCTTGGGTTAGGGTATGGTCCACCTGAAAATGACGATCGACGTACCAATGGACTTTTGAGTGAGAGCGTGGATGCTTCAGAAATTGTTGAGACCATTGAGGAATCCCTTATCGAAAAAAAATCCTATGAGTGGGAATTTGGCTCCCAACGATCTCTAAGTTACTATTGCCTTGATGATTTGTTCCTTGAACCTAGAGAACTTACCTTTGAACAAATATTTTTGCAAATGTTTATAATTGATCTAGCCTCTAATAATGACAATCCTAAGATCCCAAGGAAACAAGAAGACTGGGATAGACCTTTTTTCCCAAGGAACAATGACAAGCAAGAATCCTCCGCTAATCCCATTAAACCTCATCCTGACATATCTTTCTAGCCATCCGAACCTAATGACCATCAGCCAGATCCATCTAAATTTCCAAATGACACTGATGACCATGAATCTGATTCCTTCATCCCCTACTTTTCCAATGAGTATGAAACAAGCGAAGGAGAATATTGGATAGAGTCCAATTTGGAATTGGATGACGAAAATTTCATTTTCAATGTCTTTGAATTCATCTGCATTCTTTCCATGTCTTCCCCACCATTCACCAACATTGATGATGGTATTTCCCTAGTCTACCCGCAACTAATTGATTGGGACTAACAAGGTCTACCAGTCATGGACATATTTCAAAATGATGAGGCCATTGCAAAATTTATGGGACTACATGAGGGCATACCAAGTGGTGATCACAAGGCTAGATTTTCTATTGAACTAGATTGTACAACTTACTTTAGGGAGACTGCTTCGTCCTCTAGTCACAAAATGAAAATTAAAAATAAAACAAAAAATGAAATGTCTTTAGGTGAAAACCGAAAGGCACCTTCTGATGATAAAAAAGTAAAAATAAAGGATGTATCTGTGGGTGAAAACCTCTCCGAGGTGCCCAAAGATGGAGGACTAGAATTTCTTCCCGTGACTCAAGAAAAATCAGCCATGCTCATTGAGGACACCATGGAGGTAAACATATCTACAACAGAAGATCCTAAGATTGTCCTCTTGGAAGCCTCTTTGACATAGGAAGAGAAACCCGAGTTCCACAAATTCTTCTCAAAACATAAGGTCAACTTTGTGTGGTCCTATGCCGATATGCCTGGGTTAGATCCAGAAATTTTCTTGCACCATTTTCCACTATTTCTAGACACCAAGCCAGTGAAACAGAAGCTACGAAAGATGCACCTACAAATCACCTTGTTAGTTAAAGCAAAACTTAAGAAATTGTTAGACGCGGGATTCATACGATCAATAAACTATGCTGAATGGATATCAAATCTTGTACTAGTTACAAAACCAAATGGTCAGATCTGCATCTGCATAGATTTTTTGGACCTAAATAAAGCATGTCCAAAGGATGACTTTCCCTTGCCAAACATAGACATCATAGTAGATCTCATGGTAGGATATGAGATGTTGTCCCTCATGGACAGTTTCTCAGGTTATAATCAGATTCATATTTCCTTGAAAGATCAACATAAAACAACATTCACATGTCCTTGGGGTACATACTATTGGAATGTCATGCCTTTTGGTCTTAAGCACCCAGGTGCCATGTATTAGAGAGCCATGACAACCATATTCCATGACATGATGCACAACATAATGGAAGATTATGTAGTAAACCTTTTGGAAAAGTTGCTAACACGAAAGGACCACTTGAATGTGTTAGATAAAATCTTTAAGAGAATGGAAGAATATAAAGTCTGACTAAATCCTAAGAAACGTGTCCTTGGCGTGACATCGGGAAAATTTTTGGGATACATAGTTTCTCAAAGAGGCATTGAGGTCGATCTAGCCAAAGTGAAAGCCATCTTAGACATGCCTCCTCCAAAAGGAATAAGTGAACTCAGGACATTAAAAGGAGGGTTACAATCTATATGATGCTTCATAGCACAATTGTTAGACAAGTGTCATCCATTTCAGTATCTTCTGCACAAAGTATCCCTTTTGTGTGGATAGATAAATTTTAGGAGGCCTTCCAACAAATAAAAGATTATCTACTATCACCACTTGTTTTAATGCCACCAATCGAAGGGAAAACTTTGATTTTGTACATTTCTGCAACAACTTTAGCACTGGGGGCATTACTGGCACAAAATGACCATGAGGAAAAGGAAAGAGCCATATACTACATTAGTCAGACACTGGTTGGATATGAGATAAATTACACAACCATTGAACATGCTTGTCTCGTAGTTGTCTTTGCTACTCAGAAGCTAATACACTACATGTTGAATCATAGGACATTGTTGATAGGAAATATTGACCTCCTGAAATATCTCTTGAGTCAAGAAACATTGACAGGACGTCTAGAAAAATGGGTCATGATTCTGAGTGAATATGACATCCAGTATGTAGAGCGAAAGGCTATAAAAGGACAAGTGATAGTAGACCAATTAGCAGATGCACCTATACAAAGTGATCACCCATTAGTAGTAGATTTTCTAGATGAGTCAATATTTCATATAGAACCTAAGTCACCTTGGAGGCTATATTTTGATGGGTCTCATACTAGTCATGGCTTAGGGGCAGTTATATTGTTTATCACTCCACAAGGGGACTCCATCCCTAAGTCTTTCCATATAGATTTCGCATGTACAAATAATGTGGTAGAATACAAGGCACTTGTGACAGGACTCAAAATGGCCATAAAATGGAAAATGATGACACTTCATGTTTATGGAGATTCTCAACTGGTCATCAACCAAGTTAATGACGACTATGACACCAAGGACGAGAAATTAATGCCTTACAAATGAATGGTCGACAACTTTCATACATATTTCCACATGGTGACTTTTGAAAAAGTTTTAAGAGCACAAAACAAGGCAACAAATGCAATGGCTACAATCGACTCTCTCCTAGAAATTCCAAGCAATATGCCTCAATTGGAGTTCTTGGTAGAACAACTTTTGGTCCTAGCATATGATATTCCTGAATCAAAGATGGTCTGTGAGATTGTTGGTCCCGATTCTCCTTGGTATCAAGACATTTATGACTATCTCAAGTCCCAAACCCTTCCCCCCAACCCATCCAACAACCAGCATAAGTATTTTATCTAAAAAGTTTCCTGATACACCATTGTCAGTGACACCCTCTATTGCCGTAGCTTTGAAGACACCCTCCTTCGATGTCTCGACACCAACGAAGCACACACAACCTTACACAAAGTACATGAGGGTATATGCGGGTCTCATTCAAGTGATCCTACTCTGGCCAAGAAGATAACAAGACTTGGGTATTATTGGCCGACCATTGAAAAAGATGCACTTGAGTTTGTTAGGACTCATCACCAATTTCAAATACATAGTGATTTAATTCATGCTCCAGCACAAGAACTCTGGCCGATTACATCTTCATGGCCCTTCGCACAATGGGGACTCAACCTCATGGGAAAAATCCATGCTACCTCGTCTAATGGCCACAAATTCATTATCATTGCCACTCAGTACTTTACTAAGTGGATTGAAGCCATACCCCTTACATACATAACCAACAAAAAAATTTCCAAATTCATTCTCAACTACATCATTTTCCGGTATGGTATTATGTAGTCCATTATCATAGACAATAGACATCTATTCAAAAATCAAGACATTTGTGAGTTATGTGAGCGATTCCATATCCAACAGCATTTCAACATGCCATATTACCTATAAGGAAATGGTCAAGCTGAGGCGTTCAATAAAACCATCCTTAAAATTCTCAAAAAGACTGTCAATGACGCTGGCTATGATTGGCACATCCAACTTAACCCTACTTTTTGGGCTTACCACACCAGCATTTGCACACCTACAAGAGCCACTCCATTCACCCTAGTCTTTGGAGCTAAAGCCATATTGTCCATCGAGGTTGAAATTACATCCTTACGAGTCTCCCTCAAGGGTCTAGTAGATGATGAAGAATACAAACAGTCACGACTACACGAGTTGGAGATGTTAGAGGAAATAATACATAATTCCCTGAACCATCTAGTAGGAATATTAGAACTGTCTCTGGTGCAATTACAACAAGAAATTCTTGGTTAGGAAGTTTGACATTGGTGATTTAGTCCTCATGTAAAATCCAAAGAACTAGGCAGATAGAGAAAAAATTGGCAAGTTCAAAACCAAATTGGATGGGTCCTTACGTCATCATATCCTCTTTTGATTTTGGAGCATATCAGTTAGCTACTCCTGATGGTGAACAATTGATAGAGCCGATCAACAGTCTACATCTTTGAAAGTTCTATGCATAGAAAAATTGGGTCAAAAACCATAAAAATACAAAAAAAAATTGTCACCTTGATGAAAACCTAGAAAATAGGCATCTTGGTGACACAAGAAAAAAGAAAAAATGACAAAAATTGTAAAGAGAAATAACTCGTCCAATAGTGAAAAATTGGTAAACAGGCGCTTTGGATAAGTACCATGGTGAAAACTTGACAAATAGGCACCATGCGTAGTCAGTCATTACTTGTCCATCTACTGTTACTCTATTTGCCTTTTCCCATAATAAACACTCACTTTTCTGAAATCACCTTGCCACCCATCACCAAATCCCCATTATTGTCTCCCATGGATGATAACGATTGACATCAAGTCCTGTGTATCACCTATTCATCACCCACGCACGTCCTTTCACATCTGTCTAGTTGGCTAGTCTTGGACCTGACTAGGGGAAAGTATTTATTACTTGATTGCAATGGGTATCACACATGGTCTCGACAATTATAAAATTTCCTAAAAAAAGACAAAAACATCATAAAAAGTCTTGAAAAAAAGACAAAAAAATCATAAAATGTCCTGAAAAAAGACCTAAATATAAAAAAATGTCTTGAAAAAGGACCTAAAAATCAAAAACTTCCCTGAAGAAAAACCCCAAAAAAATCAAAATATCTCAAAAACACAAAAAAAGAGTCATATCTTGTCAAGTCAGTCACGTCAGTCAGTCTTAGTCATTTGTATGAACTACGTTGTCTCTATGCATTTGCTACATACGCAAGGCTCATATTTGAGCCCCTGAGACATTAGGTTAGTCCTCTTAGGTTAGTCATTAAGACAAAGACATTGGTCATGTCAAATTATGAGGTCTTTGAGTGTATGACGTAGGCAAGGCCATCAATTGATGAGCCCTCGAGGCTACACTAGGTCAGTCCATTAGGGTTCATAGGAATACATTGGTACACACGTCAAAATATCTCCAAACAAATTTTGGCAATTATTTAATAAACATGTCACACAAATCAACATGTAGTCAAACTCAGTCAAAATTTAATCAACTTCAATAAAAAAAATTCAAATTGTCATAACTGGTCAAACTGTTAATTCTTGGTCATTCTTTAGATGTGTCCTTTTGAAGGACTGCATTCATCATTTATTTATACCATAGGATATGTCTTTCCTAGGTATTATCACCACCATCTAGAATTTTGAGGGATCATCTTGACATTTGAGGATCGATCCCCTTGACAATGACATTATTCAGGATGTGTCCTTCTTGAATTTGGCAAAACTTGGAAATTCGACATTCAGACATCGTCAAATATGACACCTTTGGCATTTGACATCATCAAACCTGGCATCTTGACATCAAAACACATAACATTCAGACAAACTTGGAAAACACTTGGAAAACATTATCTTGGCATTTTGTCCTTTGATCATTCATCCTATTACTAGTTTCTCCCCAATGTCCTGATAACAGGATTTAGAGAAGCAACGACGTATCATGATGATTGTCTTGTCTTTTCTTTTTGGAATTCATGTTGCTAGTTCCTCGAGGATGTCCTCACAATAGGATTTATAGGAATGACTTGTCTTTCTTGTCTTTTTTATGCTTGTGGTTGGTTGTGACAAAAAGACAGGGGCAATTGCACTCTTAGTATGAGTCATGATCATCCTTGACTGTGACTACTTGTCTCATGTGATGGTATGACCTTGCACACCTTGATCAATGTCATATCATGGTGTTTTTTGGCCATTACAATAATCCGTCCAATGATGATTAAGAGCAATAATTAGTAAAGTCCTATGGTAATATGTTGAAGGATCTGGTCTCTGTGCTAACATTCATCTCCTTTTATCTTGTCATCCTGTCTCGTACATCTCATGATGATATCCTATGACATACAAAAACATAAGTGCATACATGATAATGTAGGAATTGCATTATGCCCATACATACATCATACATATCATTACACCATATACATTACATCACATATTACATTGTCCATACATATATAATCCTACATCAACATACATAATCATAAACATGGCATCCATTACAATCGAACATTATGCATCCATATAAATCATCAATAAAACATAACATTGTCATAAATAAACGTGAAATTATCATGGCATCACATCATAAATAATCAACATAAATGCATACATGGCACAACATATAAATGACATCATCATAGGAATAAAAAATGCATAAATCATAATCAAATAGTTATCACATTGTCATCATAACTGCATCATCATAAATAATTATTAGATAAGCATCCGTCTAATGCATCATCACATAACATAAATCATATAAGCCACATCCAAAATTTCATCATATATATATCATCTCAAAACATATAATGTCACAGGATAAAGTCATGAGATATTGCAAAAATGGAGCTTGTAGGCTCGATAGTCAATATATAAAGTGTCATTACATAACTATCTGAAACATGAATGTCAAGAAAGTATGCATGTCAAATGACCACTAGAGGTACTCTCCTCATCCCCTCATGGAGAAGAACGTGGTGACTGGTAACTTGAACCTGACACTGGCATAACCTGTGAAGCCATGGCAATCTGTGTCTTTGAAGCCAATGGTACTGTCACTGATGGCGTTCAACTGTAACATGCATCTAGGATGACACCATTGCCTGAGTCTGAGAAGCCGAAGGATCTATTACTGAAGGCTAGTTATGAGATGATCTGTGCTCTAACCCAAAGGACTTGTGGCTATGACCTGATCTGTGACTCAAGGTATGTCTGTGGGAGTGCTGAGATGTATGACCTGATGAATGGCTTGAGGAGGTAGATCCCCCTACACTGCTTTGACTCCTACTATTTTTGCCACTCCTTGACCTACTACCACTAATTGTCCTCATATTTCATTCTATTAGGGTAGGATCTCATCTCTTAGGTGGCACGACCTGCTCATATAATAATCTATACCATCCCAGATGGGTGCTAGCCTTGGCCAAATCTTGTGCTAAATCACCTGATGGTCCTAAGCATAACTGTGCAAAATCTGTGCACCACTGAGCTGAATCCTACTGATGGATCACTACCTGATCTCGCTCTACCCTAACCACCTCTAGATCTGCCTACAAAGCCCTCACCTATGTTGTACTCTCATTCAATCTCTTCTGTAGGTTTTCCACTCACTGATCTGTAGTCACATCATCTGGCAGTGGTGGTCCCATGGGTGCATCATCATCTCCCTCTATCATCTACCACCTCAGTAGCCGCTCCACCTCATCTATAGACTCATCATCATCGCCCATCTCCTCATCATCCTCCACATCCTCCTCTCCCCTGACAACTCCCTCCTCTCTCATCTCCTCCACCTCCATCTCCACCTCCTACCAAACCTCCATCTCCTCCTGTCTGGCCTCCTCCTCCACCACATGCTCCTCATGTCTGGCCTCCTCCTCCGCCACATGCTCCTCCTATCTCCCTTCCTCATACCTTGGCTCCTCCTCTCTCTCCTCCTCCTCAGCTGCCTCAGGGATTGGTACCAAGAGAACTCAGTCCACACACTATCTCACCCTCCTGGCCTTCCTACCACCATCTCCTCCTCTCCTCCTCCTCCTGCCATCTCTCCCTCCACCTCTACCTCCATCTCTCCCTTGACCTCTGCCTCTCCCTTGTCTTTGACTCTGCCTCCCCGACCACTTTGTTGCACATGTGGTATGACTGATCTCCTATCAACAGGTGCCGATCCATCTAGATCTATCAAGGGACTAGCCTATGAGTCTATGACCATAAATCATAGTCTGATGTGGTGCCTGGATCTGCAATCACTTTGCTCCATCCCCACTATTGGGCTACTAGCCCATCAATCTACTGCTCAACAAATGGAACTGATATCGATGGACCCCATGCTGACTCTCTGGATGACCTGGCATACTCGGCTATACCCATAGGAACACCCTCCTGCTCACCAAACTGCTGTAGTATCCTCTGAAGCAAGTACATCTCAATAATTAGTTGACTCTACATAGTATGGCCAATCAAGTATTTGAATTACCTACAAAAATTGAGGTGATCTACCTCATCCTTCCACTATCTGCAGTCCCTATATGGCCTCTAGATAAAAGATACCATGGTGTCAATATTGTGCCTCCAGTAACTTGTCTTACCAACTCGGGCCTATTGCAAAGTGCCTGCATAATAGTATACATATGGCATGCCATCTTCCAGCTGTAGTCTCTAGATCGGTAGATGAAAGACAATGACATGCTCCCATGCCTAAATCATAATGAGTGCCATCCCACAACCAATACACTGCGCTCTCCTATATGAAACCTCATGAAGTTGATGATATAGCATCCCCAGCAGGCAAGGTCCCTAGGCATACATTGCCCTATCCTGTGTCATCTTGACAAGCACATCACCCCAGCCAATGGGAAATCCATGTCCTCGGTGGTCCGGTATTAGTACTCCTTCGATCAGTGTCGCCAATAGGGCATCAAACTGAGAGTAATGCTCCTCCAAGAACTCGTAGCGGACCTCATAGCCCTCAATCCCCAGTCCTATGCCAACTTCGTCATGATAATATGTTGTAAATGTCTGATATTCATGTTGTGGATCATACACGATCCACTCTCTTAGATCAGAAAATGCAAGATCCATTATACGTCCTCAAGTGTGATGGTAGCCTCCCCCGTTAGCAAATGGAAGGAGCATGTCTTAGAATACCACCTCTTGCAAAGCATAGTCAAAAGCCCCTTATTTGCCTAGATAATGGGTATATAGGTGACATAGTAGAGCCTAGTCACATTAGTCGTCGTTGCTCCCTGTCCCACAACTGGTCCCAAAATCT
>VDFB02154435.1:0-21941 GCA_007258455.2 Sequoia sempervirens | reverse complement strand
TTATAGCACTATTTTTTCATGAAGTTACTATTTAAATTTCAAATAAAAACATAAATATTAAAATATATAAATATTAAATTAATTTATTTTAAAAAATATAAAAAAATCTAATTAAAATGTGGTAATTTTGTTTTTTAGAGTTTAGACTTAGATTTCTATTTTCCTATTTTTATTATTTTGATCTTGCATGATTACATTAACCATATTCATTGATACAAAAAAATATAGGAGAGATAATATTTTTTTATTTTGATTAATCAAAAAATGTAAGTATTAAAGATTGAATAAATTAAAAATCATAATAAAAGATTGATTCAAGAAGAAAATTATTAAAATTAAAATTATTTATATTAATAATTAAAATATAAGATAATAAAAAAATTAAAGGAGTTGAGAATTTTTAAACTTAATTATTATAGTGGATTTCTTAAACAATTATTCTTTTGGAAATATCAAAACTAAGAATGAAACCAACATAAAATTTTAATAAAATATATTTCAATAAAATGATGTGTACACTAAGTTAAAGCATTTATATTGCTAGTCAAATGGTATGTAGGGAAAACGAAAAATAAGAGATAAAAATATTTAACAAATAAAAATATATACTATCTATAGCAACAATTGTTTGGGGGCTAGAAATTTATAAATTATAGGTTGAATGGTAAGACTAACAATTTTTGTTGTGGTTTGTATTTTTCTTCTGTGCTTTGTTTGTGCTAGGATGTTGCCCATCTATCTTTCACTCTCTTTGTTTATGCTTGTGTTTCTCCTTTTAGTTGTTTAGTTGTTTAGTTGTTTTGTGGGTTGAGGTGTCTATGTTTTTCTAAACAAAACCATTTAAAATTAAATTATATCAGAGTCAAATGTGTTATGCAAAAAATAAATAAATAAATAAATAAAAAGTCTTACTCTTTGTAAAATTGGAAAAACCTAATTATTATAATGATGAGTTTGTTTTATTGGCTAAAAGAAAGGTAAAGATCACACATGAATTATTCACACTTAAAAAATTGGGAAACATGCTACTTATAACAACACATTTTTTTCACTTATTAAATAGTGACTATTAAAATTCCTAATAAAATAAATAAATATTATAGTATAGCATAATAGCTCAAATTCTAATTAATTTAAAAATATCAAAATATAATTAAAAGAATAAAAATAATTACCATTGTATACCACTAACCTAAAATAATAAAAAAAAAAAGATAAAAAGTCTTACTTTGTAAAATTGGAAAGTCATTCCGTCAAACTGCATCTTATAGAAACTAAAAATATATACCTTTACTTGGTAAAATTGAAAAACCTAATTATTATATTAGCACATTTTTTATGTATTAAGAATGTAGAAATTATTATTTAAAAAAATATTATTTATTAAAAATTTAACTCTTTTTAATTAAAACAATGAAAAGAATAGTCAATTTATAACACTAATTTAAAAGAATGTAATTTTTTTTAAAATTATATATAAAATAAATATTTCAAAATATAAAATATAAGTATAAATTTAATGAATAGGTTGAATGATAAGATTAGTCATAACATCTAAAAATTAAGTTATTCAAAAAAGACTAAAATTTAAATATAAATTTGTTGATTAAACTATAATCTTCTTAAAAATTAAAAATATTAATATCAATATAATTTAACTATTTTAATTTAAAAATATTTTAAATTAATATGAAGTATGATTTGTTACAATATATACAAGATTAATAGATGAATACTAAGTATGATTTGTTACAATGTAGGATTATACAAGTGATAAGATTAATAGATAAATACTAAGTATGATTTGTTACTATGCAGGATTACCCACCATTCCATAATAATCGTGAATGGAAGCAATGGAAGCCTAAAATCATGAGCATTCGTGAACTGTGTACTAATTAGATTCAAGAGAATTGATTTTTGAAATATATTTTGTTATATAACTTACATCTATACATTGGATAATAGATTGAAAAATTCACCAGAAAAATTATTCAAGTTCTCATTGGTTAAAGTGAGAGTTATTATTAGTAACTAGTTAAATCGGTGGTGCTCTTATAGTTCCCCAGCAGAACTAAAAAATTATATTTATAGAAGAAAAATAAAATAAATTTACAATTTGTTTTATAATTTCACTTTTAACTTTAAATGTATGTTCATTCATTAAGTTGTATTTTTTTTACAATCACATTTTTATTTTAGATGTTTGTTTATAAAATATAAAGATGCATTAAAAATATATTAGAAATATTTTTCTTTATATTATATAGCATTCATAACATTAAATTAACATAGAATAATTTCACAATATCACTTAACCAATCAAGAAAAATTTAATCATTACTATGCAACATTATTCTCACATCAAACTAACAAATTAACATTGAAAACAAATTTATTTTTTTATATTATAAATATCTTTAACTTAAAACCTTTATACACAATATCAAGTTAATTATAAAACACACAAAATTATTTATACAACTTAAATTTTTGTAAATAAATTTAATAAAATATAATTCTAATATAATTAAGAAAAATTACTAAATAAGAATTATAGATAAATTTATGAAATATTGATTTTAATTTTATCAAGAAAAAATCAATTATAAATTTACTTATTATTGATAAATTTACTTACCAATCTATTTTAACCATTAAGAAAAAATTAATCATTAGTGATTGCAACATTATTGGTACATCTTTTAAACTAACAAATAAACATTGAAAACACATTTATTTTTTAGTTATTAACGGAACTATAGGCGACCCCTTTTCTTTAACAAGTTATTAATAACTTTGATTTTGGAATAAATGAGAACTCAACTTTTTTTCTGCTTTGACAAATATTTAAATATAGCTAAAGTAAATATGCAAGATTTTTAACTTTCAAATTTCAAAAATTAATTTTCCTCAATTTTATTGGCTACAAAACTTTGAGCGATAAGGGCGGATTTTCAGGAAGCATAAACTTTTTATCGCAACTTTTCAAGTTTTTTTGCCACAAAGACCATAATCAATTTTTTTTATTTTTTTTCACTTGTAATTAATCTATTTCGTTATTTTGAATCTTTTTAGTTCCTGCCAAGGAACTATAGGCACCACCAAATCTTAACTAGTTATTAATAATTCTCTTTTTAACCAATGAGAGCTGAAGCATTTTTTCTATTTGATTTGTTTTTATCTATTATCAATGTATACATGCCAATTATATAACAAAACATATTTCAAAATTCAATTCTCTTCAATCTAATTGGTAGACAAATTTCACTTGATATAAGCAATTAATGTGCTTCCATTACTTCCATTACTTCCATTTCAGAATCTTAACTAATTTTTACGAGTTTTTGTAAACTTAGATTGTTTATTTCCAATAATTCAATGAGGTAAACCATACTAACTATTTTAAAAATTAAATTACACTATTACGATAAATTACTTTTTATTAAATTACACTATAAAAATAAATTACTTTTCATTAAATTACTTACTAATTACCTCTCACATTGGGTACGTAACATTTATTTACTATTTTCCTTTACATTATTAAAATAATAATAATAATTAATAAAATTTAAACTTTGAATAACAAATGCTAACTAATTAATCAATATAACATCAAAATTCAACTATTTTTAATTACCTTTAATACTAAATTGATTTGTAGCATAAATTTAATTGAGCTAATTCTTTCAAAATATTAATACTAATTACTCAAAAAAATTACTTTTTAATATAAATTAATTAATTATTATTTAAAAATAAATAAATACCTTGTAAATTATTTTTATATTATAATTTAAATAAATTAATAATAATCACCTCTCTTTGTCATAAATTAATTCTAAAACAACACTTATTAAACATATATTTAAACTAACAAATTTTCAATTGCTTTGAAATTTGAACTAACTCTAATTACTAAGATACGTTTTGCAAAGGGGTTGGGGCCCTAGCTTGGTTGGCTAAATCTTTCTTGTTGCAGAAGGTTGGTCATGAGGTCTAGTCTCCCCCACCCCCGTAGTACCAGAGGGCGTGTCATGAGGCGCACTGCAGTTTATAGGGGGTTGTGCTACGCGATTTCTGCAGCCTAAAAAAAAGATACGTTTTGCAAAATAAATGAATTAAGACTACAATAATTATTTAGAATAAATACTAATTACTTTTATAAAATATTTATTATTTTTAAAAATTAACTTTAAAATTAACAGTAATTACTTTTAAATCAAATTTAAATTAATATTAATAAATTAATCATTTAAATCAATCACAAATTCTATTATATTTGTTTTATAAATAATTCACCTTCTATTTACAACTTATATTAATTACTATATGTTAGTTTGTGAAATAAAAAATGTTAACTAATTAATAATTAATAAGGAAATAAATAACTTTATTATATTAATTAAATAAATAGTCTAAATTTAAAGATTTTTTTCTTCTCATTTAAATTAAAAAAAATGTTTAGTTTTAGCCAAGTTTAAATTTTCATATCCAATTTAAATGTTCATATTAAATATTTTAATATATATATAAATATATAATAAATTTAAATATTTGTAAAGACAAATATATATATTTTATATTATATTATAATTTTTTTTTTAAAAAAAAATATTAATTAATAATAAAATTAAAATTTTATTAATTTTTTTAAAGTAACAAGGCCATTGGCCTCGCCATGGATTTATGCACGCTGTAAATATATATTTTAAATATTTATATTGAATTAAAATAAATATATATATATATATAATTATTATATTTATATATGTATTAATTAGTAATATATATATTTATAACTATATAAATTAAAATTGACATGATTCCCTTTTTTATATTAATATTTGAATAAAAATATTATCATAAAATATTAAACTTTAATTTATTGAAGTAATGAAACGTATATGATTTTAAAAATTGTAAATAAATTGATTGAGTAAAATAATTTAGAGGAAATAATATAAAGAAAAATTATTTTAATTATTAGATTATTTTTTTTATAAGAAAAACATAATTTCCTTCAAGATCTTTTCATAAGAATATGGGTTTGAGCCACATAAAATTATTTTAGAAAAAAAACTATCTTCAAAACAAATTTTAATTTTCAAAGAACATAAAAATTAAATATATGCATTTTAATATTTGAGTCAAATATAGATTTTTAAGAAATATTTGTTTTATATTTTTTTTAATTGATTCCTCTACTTGTTAAGTAGGAAAGCATAACTAGCTATGCATATTCATCTCAATTCCTTTCAACCTTATAAGTTAATATTCAAGTAGATACCTACTTATCAATTAGGAAAACCTGACAAACTGTGCAGATTGTTTGTAACTATGTTTACCTCAACAAACTCTTTCTATTCCTCTCAATTCCTTTCATCCACACGTGTTCATTCTAAACTATAAAAAATAAACTACCTCATCCTCAAAAAAATTTGGCTACACAACAAGTACAATTATGCTTCTTAATCTATAACATCATGTAATATTATAATCTTATCAAAATATTATCTTTTGACAACTCAAGCATGATCATCCTTAAATTGTTTCAAAAATTTATATCTATTGGATAACATAGTGAATTTGAGCAACTTAGTTTTCCCTAGATTTTGAAAGCAATTATAGTAGCATTGAGCTTAGAGACCACAACGTTGTATTATGACAAACAATTTTTTTCCTTTAGATGGACTTGACAACATATGTAGAGAAGCATGAATTTGTTTTTGATGTAGTCCTAGATGAGCATGTCACAAATGATGATGTGAACTAATGTACCCATGCCATTGTTCTCATTTGGAGTAAAATCATTATATCATGCTTATAAGTATCCTTGATTACATCTATCAATAGATTGCCTAATCTCCATTGAGAATGTCATAATCTAAAAATATTGTTAGGTGAATGGCATAATCTATAAAAGGGGTTAGATATTACTATTATTAACACCTAGAGTTTTCACATGGTACACCACTATTGTAGTCGATGTAATACAAATTTGGTCGGAACATTTATCTCTCTTAATGGTGTCAGAAGTTCTATCTTAATGTTGATGACTAAAAGCAAACTGGATGTTGAAAGAGTGTTGGTTAAACTTGAATTTTTATGGTATGTCATACTTCTATGGTTTGAATTAGTGTTATGATTAGGGTCAAGTTCAAGTTATAGTTAGGGTTTATTTAGGCTTATTTTGGTTAATCTTACAATTGGGGTTTAACTAGAATGTTAATTGAACCCTAATTTAACCCCTACAACAAGGTTCAATTAGAGTTAGGGTTCGAGTTCAATTAGGGTTAGGGTTGGCATTCAATTAGTGTTATGATTAGAATCAAGTTCAAGTTACAGTTAGGGTTCAATTAGGCTTATTTTAGTTCAGTTTACAATTAAGGCTTAATTAGAGTTAGGTTTATGGTTCAATTAGGGTTAAGGTTAGGGTTCATTTAGATTAAGGTTCAAGTAGGGTTCAATTAGGATTTAATTAGGGTTATGATTATTGCTTAAATAGGGTTAGGGTTAATGTTAAGTTAGGATTAAAATTATTAATCTAGAATAAAACTTGAAGCTAAGGTTAGAGCTATGGTAAGTGGTAGAGTTAGGCTTAAATTAGGGTTTAATAAAGGGTAGGGTACAATAAGGGTATAATAATATTGGTTAATTTTTAAGTCATGACCATGCTAGATGCCAATTTGGTTTAAAAGACCCCTTGTTGAAGCCCACAAGACATTTATTTATATATACCTTAGATATTGTTCATATTTATTATCATTGTGTTTGACCTCATGAGAATGCTTCAGAGTAAAGTACACCTTGCAAATCCACCTACACCAGAAGAACCATTCAATCTCTCAAAATTTTACTATTATTCTGGAATGATTATCAAATTGGATATGTCCCAAATCCTTTAATAAGTTGACTTGGCAACTTCTATACTGCATATACCTCTTGTCAACTTCAACCAGGGGAGTACTAATTGCATAATGAATTGTCTTCTTTTTCAATTCGATTAATCATCCCCCATAGGGTCTTCTTCATAAATTAGGGGATTAAGTTAAAGAGACCCATTATCATGTTTTTTTTCCATCAAAATGGTAGAGGCCCTTAGTGTAGAACTTATACTAGCCAGTATGTTACAAAAAATTTACATGACTTCCAATTCTAGCAGCACAAGCCAGTACATAGTGTTTGCAAATGTTACCTGACTTACAAGATAGATGAGTTTCTAGAGGAGATCCAAATAAAGACAACTTTTCAATTTGTTTCAGTGTCCAGTGTGGAGTATCTAAAATTTATTGTTAATTATGAATCTGACATTAACATATATCATTGAACTAAGATTGATACTACTGTTCTGATTCATTGGCGATAATTATTGGATCAGTGTGAAAAATCTAGAGATTTGTGTTTGAGTGCAAAGAGTTATCTCTTGTGATTTATCAACAAATTATTATTTATATTCGTGGGCTTCTTACACAAGACAATATATTTATGCATTTCTTGTAGAGTCTATTCTAATTGATCATAATAAAAAAACTTCTAATTTTGAAAATAATATAACATAGAACCAAATAGCAGTGAAAATCCCAAACAAAGATTGTCAAGAGTGTATCTCATTTAGTTTTTATTTAATCTTTCTCTTTATGTCTACAATTTCTTGAAGTTTTTTTGATCCAAATAATTTAACGTTGATGGATATGTAACACATTTAGTTCATTCATGCCCTAGTTCATCATATTTGGCAGAGAGCATGCCCATCTAGAGATGACCTTAGAATTTGGTTGACTTATCCGTAGATAGTGATGTCGGCTGTGTACCCTAAATGAGACAGATTTGTGCTTAAGGGTATACACATAAATGTCTGCTAATAAATTAATACTCCTAGATAAACATCACATGCTGATGAGTCCAGAGTACGAAGTTGTGGATTCTAGATAGGTGCTTCAAATTTGGTCTTATGGTGATTGGTTTAAACCTGGTGCAATACTAATTGATCTTGGATTAAATGTAGTAGAGGTATGACACCTTCTAACTTCCTTTTTCAAAAAAAGTTTGTAAGTAAAAAATGGTTAATATATAGCAAATTAAGCCAGTATTGCCATGGTGTGTTGGTTTATAGGTGGCATTTTTGTTCTTTCCATTAAAGGTTCAAACCCATCAAGTGGTATTGTTGAATGGTTGTATCTCTGCCTCATAGCTCCACAAAATCGCTTACTCCCTTGAATAAAAAAAAAAAATATATATAGCAAATTAAAACCATTACTTCTACTTCTTTGTATGATCCTAGTGCTAAAAGAGAATACCAATTAGTTGGTCATGTTTCCTATGAAGAGGATTCAAGAATAACTTCATCAATTAATCCTCTACCTTGTGGTCTTGGTCTAATGAATATTGCAATGCTTTTGTCCACTACTCTACGATCAACAAAACAAGCATATGGGTTCAATTGAGATTTTTGATGTTTGATCCAGGCCTTTTGTAGTACACAACAAATACAAACAAAACTATTCTAAAACTTTATGGCAGGAACTTCGCTGCTCTATAGCTCTTGTTATATTATAACATTCATAACTTAAACCTTTTTATACACAATATCAAGTTAACTATAAATTGTATAGAGTTTAGATTTGCTATATCTCTCATATATCAACATAGGTAAATTTGAAAATATTTTAAATTATATAATTTCAAAAAAAAATTGAATGAATTTATAGAAGATTATTTTTATTAAAGTGATAGAATCTAATCCCAATACTAACATTAATTATAAGTCTAACCATAACCCCAACCCTAAAAATAACACTAATTAACTTCAAACCTAACAATAATTTTATATCCAACCCTAAACATAACTATGATTCTAAAACTAACATTAATGAAATCCTAATTGAACCATAACCCTAACCCTAATACTCAACTCCTGTCTCCAATTGAACCCTAACACTAACCCCAAGCTCTATCATAGAACCTTAATCTTTACCCCCAACCCTAATCCTAATTGAATCCTATACCTAATTTTAATTAAAGTCTAACCCTATTTGATCCTTAAACTTAATTGAACTCATGTTTAGGGTTAGGGTTCAATTAAGGTTAGGGCTGAATTATGGTTATGATTAGGGTCAAAATTCAAATAGGATTATGGTTGGAGTTTAATTAAGGTTGCTATTCACTTAGGGTTAAGGTTCAATTAGTATTCAATTTGGGTTAGGGATCAATTAGGGCTATAATTCAATAAGGGTTTAATTATGGTCAAGGTTAAGGTTAGTCTTAAATTAGGGCTAGGATTGGAGTTAGGGTTCAATTAAGGTAAGGGTTATTGTCTATTTTAGAAAGGCTAGGTTCAATTCAGAGTTCTCTAGGCTTTGGATGCCAGCCCATAGGGCTACACATACCACCCTTAGTGCGTTAGAGTTAGGTTATAATGTAATGAGTTTAATCGTGCTAGGTCTGGCTGGGTTTAATTAGTGCTAGAGTTAGGTTGCACGTAACTCTCCCATAATGATATGGAAAGGCATTCAATTGATTCATATACAAATGCATAAATAAGAATTGGTAATTAAGAATTTCTAGAACTAAAGTTATATAAATAACAAATACAACTTTAGCTTAATCCATTTAATTCTTACAGCTGGATAAGAATTTAATGGGTCCAACTGAGACTTAGGAAATAAAACCCTGTAGAGGAAATAAAGCATTAAAATCAAAGTTGGGTTTTAATTTTAATCCGGTGACGTAAGCCTAAGCCATTAACTCTAGTGGTCATGTCGCCGATGGCTTAGCCAAAGCCTTTCATTAAATACTAACTATGCAATGTGTAGGTTTTCTAGATTCGAAGATATGGGAGAAGATCTTGATCGTACCACGCCAACTCATAGACCTAAGGTGTCACCCTGTTATTTGGCGTGAGGTTAGCAAAAGGAAGATGTGTGTCCTGTATGGAATGTGGGGCCCAATCTCCACTATTGAGCTCATAACCCATGGTTTTAGATCGACAACAAAGATCAAAAGCTAATGTAAATCTCTGCTGTTCTAGCTGGCAAGAGGAAGATGAAGGTTGGTGAAGCATTAATGAATTATTCCTGTTTGTGTAGACACATCAACTTCAACTGTGGTGAAGATGTTGTTGTTGGCAATCATGAAGGGTGATCTTGACTCTCATGTAGCTCTAGTTAAATGGGTGACAAGACATACGCCAACTTCCATGTTTGCACATGCATGCTTACTAAACATCGATGAAGGCTACACTTCCTCACAATAAATAGAAGAGGAATTTACTACCAATAGTGTCATTCTGTAGAAGTAGAGAACTCTTTGTGGGCTGAGTCTTAACTCAAGTTTGAGTGCTTGTCTGAGAAGAGAAAATGAGTAAGTCAGTAAGGAGGTTTGTTCGTTTGAGCTCACAAAAGCTCAGTCCTGCTATTCAGGAAGGTACTTTGGTTGACAAGCCCAGGCTTGTGCCCACTAGATGCAGTAGAAGGTTGCAATTCCAGGATGTTGCTGCTCAACTGGTAGACGACAAAGGCAAACAGTCGGCAATGTGCTCCATTACTAGTGTTGGTAGGAAAATAAGGTATGGGTGGCATGGATCCTCTGGATGCAAACACTCGCCCATTGACCTTACGAGCAACACTTCTGACAATGTAACCAAGACCGACTCGGACTACTGTCGGTATTTACCTCTCTTCAATCATGGTCTATTCTCTGATGACGAAGAGATAGTTGTGGTTCCATTGGTTGTTAAAACCCCAAGCGGACCGACTCGAACCGTATTGGGCAAGGACAATAAAGAAGACGAGGCTGAGAGTCTACCGTATTGGGCAAAAACTAGAAGTGGTTGTGTATACTAGGGTCAGAGTGTTGGTAAGGGAATGGTGGCGAATTAAATGGGGAAGTTCTTTGTGCCTTCGTGGCAATTTGGTTTCTGGCATTTTTAGCGTGGATAGCGACAAAGTTTGATGACAATTTGTGTTCCCTTTTCTTTTAGCTTTCCCGGTTAGGTGCACCGAGTTGCAGTGACAATTTGTGGCCCTTTTCTTTTTAGCTTTTCTGAGTTTATTGTGCCACTATGTTTCTTGAATTCAACATGTGGGAAGTTTGAAATGAAATTCAAATGCAATGGAGATTTTGTTCAAATTAAAACCCCAAGCGAACGGACTAGAACCATATTGGGCAAGGAAAAGAAAGAAGAGGAGGCTGAGGGTCTACTGTATTGGGCAACAACTAGAAGCGGGTGTGTATACCAGGGTCTGAGTGTTGGTAAGGGTAGGGTGGCGGGTAAATAAGAAGTTGTTGTGGTGCCTTCGTGGCAATTTGGTTGCCTGGTTTTTTTGCGTGGATAGCGACAAGGGGATTTTGATGACAACTTGTGTTCCCCTATTCTTTTACACTACCCAGTCCATGCACTATAAGTGTTTCTGGATTCAATGTGTGGGAAGTTTTGTAATGAAAGTCAAATGCAATGGAAATTTTGTTCAAATGAAAATTTGTGGTGAAATTACATTTGAGCCTGAAGCTTGTTGCTCTCTTGTCATATAAAAGGGAATTCAAGGCTCATTTGTAGGGAGAGAACTAATGAAAGCTCTAGCTAGGTTTTGAGTTGAATATATGGGTAGAAAGATATCTGTCCTCTGATGAGGAAGTGATATCTGTGGTGCCATTGGTTGTTAAAACCCCAAGCGGACGGAATAGGATAGATAGCCTGTTTTGATTTTTGGATGAATATATGCAAATTATCTTAAATTGTATGCAGATATGACTTATAAGCATGAATAAGCGTATAATTCTAATATATTTTCTCTCCTTATGTGGATTTGAGTGAATTTTGAATGAAATTTTAATGATGTTGTCATTCTTCTTTTGAGAATTTGTTCAATTGTGTGTCTATGTTTTGCTTTGAATTTCAAAGAAATCAATTAAATGCTTAAATGGAGTCATCGGTTTACAATTATTTACAAAGGATTTGATAAGTAGTAATATATCCAATTAGGCTCCATAATGCAAGGTATTATATGAGGGTCGGGCTTAACCGGCACACTCTAAGGGTACACTCCCTTAGATGTCCGGCACCA
Source organism: Sequoia sempervirens (assembly GCA_007258455.2). Taxonomy (NCBI): domain Eukaryota; kingdom Viridiplantae; phylum Streptophyta; class Pinopsida; order Cupressales; family Cupressaceae; genus Sequoia; species Sequoia sempervirens. Next base: position 9,873 of record VDFB02154435.1, on the reverse strand, counting down.
TGTGGGGCCCTCTTAACCCAACCTCTCTCTCATTTCTGTAGCATTTCTTTAACCGCACCATTTCAAATCTATGTTTCTGTAGTACTCCACCGTTGTAGTTTACACTTGCCATCTCATTCCCGTTCTCCTTCCATAGCTGTTTGCCTTTTCTGTTTCCACTTTACACATTTGCTCGGTCATTGGATTGGGGGATTTAGTCTTAATCCCACATTGATTTCATTACATGAATTGTGGTGAGTGTTCCTTTTATATTACGAAGTATCGATTCATTTTCTTTGTTAGGAAATAGAAAAGATTTATCTTTCTTATAACTTTAATAATAACTTTTTTTTTAAAGATTATATCTTATTTATAATATTTATTAATGTTAATTATATTTAATTGTTTATTTTAATGAAAAATGTTTATTATGTTTTATTTAAAAATAATATTATTTTTATATTAGATGATTGATATTTAAATTAAATGAATTAAATGTGATGTTTTTTGAGATGTAGATGTTGATTATTTGAAGTATTAAAAGAGGTTTTGGACTTGATTTTATAAATGCTTTTAAATATGTGAATTAAGTGTTCTTTTCTTTGGTTCAAAAATGTGTACAAAATAAAACTAGTCTACAAGCTTCAATCTATAATTCCAATAATCAACTAGTAAAAAATTAATTTTTGAAATTGATTTTTATCTTTTAACATTTACACTTTATTATGGATTGACAATGTTTACAAACATCATTTTTTTTTAAAGCAAAGGTGGTAAGCCTATATATTTATATATTAATATAATAAGAGTGAATATACATAGTATTACAAAATCTACTAAATTGTGAGGCTTGTGTTATCTTCATTTAGATCCCTAGATGGTCAATAAATGTCTCAAAGTATTGCTTTGGTTCATATCCATGTCTGAGAAACTAAACTAGTGTGCAAATATAAATCTATACCATAAGAATCAACTAGCAAATAATTGATGTTTAGAATTTAGTTGTGTTGATCTTCTAATATTTGAACCTCAATATAGATAGAAAGTGTTTAGTAACATTTTTAGGGAATGTGCTAAATTGTGAGGATTCTGTTCTCCTCAATTAGAGCCCTAACCAAACCAATTCCCTGACATAGGAATAATGATTAGAGACATGATGATATATGTTATGAGAAAATGTTATTACATTTCTCTCAATGAAAATGTTCTTTTGATAAATCCTCATTGTCCTAATAATATTTGATTATTTTAAATTCTTAAATGATTTTATTTAAGTAAAATACAACATGAAAATCAAGATAAACATGCATTAGGTAAGCTCACAATGATTAGTGGGAGGGTGTTGTCAAGCTTTAAATTGAATTTAAATTTTAAATGTGTAGGGTTGATAATTACTACGTCAAGTTTGCACTAGTAGATCTTATGCAAGGTAGGGTAATGTCATGAGATTAATTCACACAAGAATATCCCACTTGTAGACTTGTTATTGAACAAAGGACAATCTATTCAAAGTTTACCAAAAATAGTAATGACAAAGGGCATGAATATATATTTTTTCTCTAAGATTGATGTGCATGTGAACTTCTATTATGGTGTATGCTAAAGTAAACAAGATATCAATGAGGAAACTATTTAAGTAATTTTAAATACTAAAAGATATAGATTTACTTAAAATATATATAGTTTACAATTATATTCTCCTTCCAATAGTAACTCCACCAAAAGCATACAAAATTTAAAATATGTAATGAATAACATATATCAAACATTTAAAATAAATATGATTTTTTGTTTTGGTTATTGTATTTGTATCAGATTTATATATATATATATATTATTACTAAATTCTAGATAGATTCTTATTTTCTCAGTATTTGGAGATCATTATTTAGTTCCTTTTTTTTTCCCTCAATTTCCTTATATAATATTACACCTCTTTCAATGCAAAAGAGTCCATATCTAATCACTTTCTCAACCTATATTTCATAGGCTTTTCCAAATGACTTATATTTGTTAAACCTTTCAATCACACAATTATCAATATATAATATCTCTAAGTCATCAAAAACCAAAGGTCCATCTAATGCATGTGTTAAAATATTTAAATTATTTTTAATATAAGAAGTTAATATTTGCTAAAAAAATTAATTGATAGGATCTTGCTAAAAAAGTTCTCTGCTATCAATTGAAAAATAGGATTCCAATGTTACCAACTCAAGGTCCCTATTATAGGTTGTGCAGAAAAAAGAGCCTTTGATGGAAGGAGATCAAAGAATTGCTTCAATAAGATTTTATCTCCATCTAATCTCAATTGCATGAGTCCTTGAATGAGGAGTTGGTGAGATTCAAGCATATTTGAGAAATTTGTAAATTAAGAAGATTCATGGTTTAAAAGTTAGGGCTAAAATAAATTGGCTAAAAAATGGAGATAAAGGCTTTGATTTCTTCTTTAATTATATAAAGGAGAAAAATGCTAGGGAATAAATTGGATCAATCTAGGTGAATAATCAACATATAAATGGTCTTTCTTTGGTTATAAATGAATTTTGATCTTTCTATTAAAATATTTTCTTTGTTGAAGATAGCAATGTGGACTATAAAAGATCCCAAGATCATTGTGCACAAGTCATCCCTAGGAAAATCAAAGAGGAAGACAATGATTGGCCTACTAGACATATCTCCAAGGATGAGATTGTAAAGGATATTAGAATATATAAAAAGGATAAATATCCAAGTATAGATGGGCTTGCTACAATTTTATAATTTTTTTTAACTAGATTAGGGTTGGGGTTAAGGTTCAATTAGGATAAGAATTAGTGTTAGGGTTAGGATTAGAGTTCAACTATAGTTCAAAGTTAGGGTTATGGTACAATTAGGACTACTATTCAGTGTTCCCTTAGGGTTATGATTAGAGTTATGAATCTACAATTAGGGTTCAATTAGGGTTATGATTAGAGTTATGAATCTACAATTAGGGTTCAATTAATGTTCACTTAGGGTTTCTTTCTTGGGATAAGTTTATTGTATGGTACATGTGTATTTTATAAAATTAATATGTTAAGAATTAGTTGTAGATAATACTACATGTGATTTTTCATATGGTATTAAATTGTAGATTAAAATTGATAATAGATTTCCTTCCTTCTTTTGCATTGTAAGCTACCATAATATATGGCCTTCGTCCTATTCATATTTTGAGCTTTTCTAAACTATACAACATGACATCCAACAAATAGAATTTTTATGCATTTTTCCAAGCACAAATCTAGAATTCTCAATGTGTTACTTAGGTTAATTGTTTATGCATGTCATCACTAATATATATTATGGATTTGAGGGAAAATATTAAAATATTACATATATATGAAAAATTTAAATGCAATGGATTCAAGTACCTTTTACTTTGCTTTTGTTAATGTTGATGAAGATACAAATGTTGATGAAGTGAAGTTGATGACATGATCTTCCTAAAACTGCCTGGAATATCTTTGCTCTATGTGGCACTTGAAATTTTCTACAAAACTATAGCTAACTCTACCTTAGATTTGTGACTTTGGACCTATTTTGCATCAATAAATGTGAGCTTTGACACATGCCTCCTAATCTAGCATACAATATGTGTGCCAAATGCTCCAAAAAATAGTTGGGAGTAGTGTTGAAGTTGGTGGATCTTTAGGAAGGTCAATGCTTCTGCTATCTCCCTATATAGATAGAGGTAGAGATGAATATAGAATAAGAGAGGCAAAGGGATAAAAATAGATAGAGATATAGAGAGAGATAGATGGAGAAATAAATATATAGAGAGATAGGGAGATTGAGGGGGCATATATATATATATATATAGAGAGAGAGAGATATGGAAAGATATTCTATATAAGGAGATATAGAGAGAGGGGAGAGAGAGAGAGAGAGATAAGTAAAGAAAGATATTAATATTTTATTTTTTGAAAAATATGTAATTTTTAAACCATTTTCCTATATATTTAGTATTAAGATTTTTACATCTTTTAACAATTCAATATATAATACAAATAAAATATAGTTAATAATTTAATTAACTAGCATGCCTATATTAATTAATAATATATGTAAAACATGTCGAGAGTTATCTTTATCAAGATGCCTATTGACTTGAAAAAATGCTTACATTTTCATGAATATGAATTTGGAAAGCAATCAATTTGATTTCATTATTGTTTGTGTCATTGTTTATCTCAATTCCCATATATAAAGGTACACATTGAAATTTGAAATCATACCAACTTGTCTATAACAACAATCAACCAAGAACAATAAATTTAAAAGAAAAAATGTTCATCAATCATTAGATTTAGTATTGACAGCATCAAAGAAGTATATCATGACAAAATGGCATTAACTAGCTTAGATATATCTATTGAAAAGGACCTTTTGTATAATGTGTGAAAACTTAACATCATCTTGTTTTTCATGCTTCAAAATGTTCAATTCTTTTGTTATTACACCCATAATTTCTTCTGCCACTTCTTCAAAAGTTGTAATCCAAGTGAATGAAGTATGGTCTTCCACTTTGCATTGAAGTATGTATTTATAATCACATTTAGGGAAAGTTTTATCACATCTTCCACAATACCGACCATTTTCATTAGTGTTTGCAGCTAACTTAGAGTGCCTATCCAAATTTTCAAAGAGGGGCATGTTGTATAACAAAAATTTCTACCTTAATGAAGATAAAGGTAGCTTTTTATCATATCCAATAAAAGTTTACCAAGAATTTTGCTTAGGAGTCTTGATCACAATATTTGTGAGATACTAGGGTTAGGAACAAAATAGGGTTAGGGTTGGGGTTAAATTCACGACTAGAGTTTAATTAGGGTTAGATTTCAATGGGAGCTAGAAGTTTAATTAGGGTTAGGGTTCAATTAGGGTTAGGGTTAAGGTTATGGTTTAAGACTAAATCAGGGTTAAGGTTGAATTAGGATAGGAAGTGTTCACTTAGGGTTATTGTTAGGCTTAATATTGGGCTTAAAAGATTTACTTATATAGTATTTTGGATAATAGAAACAATTTTGAATTGATTAATATTTTTCTAAATTCATTATTGAATTTAAAATCTTATAATTTATTCTCTAAATTCATTATAGAAACAATGTATGAGAATTTATTCTGTGTGTGATTTTGAGGGGTGAAAGTGTGGCTACATATATAGGGTTTCTATACATAGTATTTGTAGGAGAATGGTATCTCTATTTTGAATTATTCTAAACCGTGTTTCTATGTAGTAATTTTTAAATTTATTTTGTTGTTATACTCTATAATTAATATTTTATATATTGTACTCTCTCTATACATGATTCTAGCAAGATTAGGGACACTAATAGAACCTTCATTTATTTTTTAAAAAATAGTAAGAAATGTATGAAAATTTGACAACATGAAAACCATGAAAATAAAAGTGAAAATAAAAATTTAACATAGTAAAAATGGCCAATCATGTGCCAAAAATGAAAAGAACCATTTTTTGTTACTCTAATATTTCAACCACATACTAAATTACCAAGTGCATTTTATAAATGTATCATGCAATTGGAGCACAATATTTGGAATCAATGTGAATGATTCTCATCAAGAAATTAGACAAGCTTTGAGATTGAAGGACACAAGCTCTTTGTAGGTTTTCAATGAAGATTTAATTAGCCACTAATAGGAACAATAAGAAAATAGATAAATGTGAAAATAAATACTAATCTCTAAGAGTGTTGTGCTAAGAATTATATACATCTCATGTAGAATTTCAATGAGGACATGAGACACATTTTATGAAATAAAGGAAAGAAATGGCTATTTAGATAGTTATTAATCTACAAAAGATTAGAGTGAGGGCCTAAGCAGTTGGCTAAGTAATTCCGTTCTAGCTCTCAGTCCACACAGTTCTAGTCTCCCCGTCCCGTGATGATGCCAGGGCATGTGGCCTTGGCCCTTGTAGGATCAGGTAAAAGTTACGAGGCACAACTAGGTTTATAGGGGAGTAAATTGCTACATTCTGTAGTCTAAAAAAAAATCTACAAAAGATTAGGACCTACTTCAAGAGATTAATAAAAATAAGTTTTTATTTATAATTTTTAAATTTGATAATTTTGAAATTATCATAGATATAAAGTAAAGATAAAATATTTTTTCAACAAAACAAATAAAAAAGACAAAAAAATAATGTGATTAATCAATAATAACATGATATTACAAAAAATATAATAAATAAAAGAATATGCATAATTGTACATAAGCCATCAAAAGTCTAAATATACCTATCTTTATCAAAAAATAAAAATCTTTAAAATGACTAAAAATTATTAAAACTTATTAAGCTCCATGAACATAAGACATCTGCAAGGTCTTGTCGACTTTCTTCTTAGAGGAAAATTATGACCAACTAGATTGAGGAATGTCTTCCAACTGAGCTCCCTGGAAAACATCACCATGTGTGTTATTTAATCCTGCAAATTTGATCAAAAGGATAGTTGATGAGCAGTCAGCGCAAATTTGATCCCCGGATGGGACATGTCCTTGCTTGATCTCGCCATCCTACAATTCACGATCATGGGATGGCGGGGAAACGTTGATCTTGAAGGCATTTTGATGTGTTAGAAGCGAATTCATCCTTCTGAAAAATAAAACATTTATTAAAGGAAAGAGGACATTACTAAGCCGGATGGAAAATTTCCTTGGGCCCCCACCTTGTCACCCGATCCGCGTGGCGGCCGCCCAGCAGTTTCACAATCAGCAAAGCACCATCCGCGGGATGGCGAGAGGAGCGACTTCCGGATCAAAGGGCGGTTGAATAGTCCATAAATTTGATCCACGCAATGGGACCGATGTCACCTTGCGATAATAAGCCATCCTACAATTCACGATCCGCGGGATGGCGAGCAACCGTTGATCTTGAAGGCATTTTGATTGATGACAGTGCGAATTTCATCCTTCTGAAAAATAAACTAGCATATATATACGCTGAAGGCATATCATATTTCGAAATAGCCAACCCAATTTTCACTATCAACGGTTAACAGGTAACTGCAATACAGTTAAACGAATATCAATCGTTCATAATTTTTCACAATTTTTTCGTGATTTCATCGGTGCTCTCCAAAAAAAATTAAAAGTTTTTCCACTGCTGTGCAGGCCCGCAGGTAGTACCTGCGCATGTACTATGCAGTCATTCATAAATTTCCTAAAAAAATTTAGTTGTTTTCACCGCCTTTTACTGCTTTCCTTACTGTTATGGGTTTCCGCTCCTTCGAACTCTTCTCATACGCATGGACATAGATTTATTAAAAAAGTTGACGTGGTGGGAATTACTATTTTTGACCGTTCTGAAAAGTACTTTCTATGGGAGAGATATTAGAGATATTTATTTTTACCACTGGCATTCCTTTTCACATTGCACGAGAGTGATTTTTTTTATTTCACCTCTATTCGTTTTGACAGTGCACAGGTGGCGATCGATTTATTTTTATTCACGCCGTTGGATAGTTTTCTTAGCCAACAAAAATCACCGTCTTCATTGCTTGGAAATTCGTGTCAACACTTGAAGATCTTTAAGAAAAGAAAAACTATAAACCCTTAAAAGAAAACCCTTACAGGACTGGAATTAGCTAATCGGTAAGTTAATTAAATCATGTTTTCTTATTTCTGTATTTTTCTGAATATTATATACTAATTTAAGATTATTAATATAATATTAAGAATAATATATTAATAATAATATAATAATGATGGGCGGGGGCCCTAGCTCGGTTGGCTAAGTAATTCCGTTGCGGCTCTGCTGGTCACGAGTTCTAGTCTCCCCCGTCCCGTGGTACCGGAGGGCGTGTCGCGCCAGCGCCGCCGGTCACGTTAAAAAGTTTACCAGGCGCACTGCAGTTTATAGGGGGTCGTGCTACCCGATTCCTGCAGTCTAAAAAAATAAATAAAAAATAATATAATAATGATAATATAATCATAATAGTTTAATAATACAATAATTTAAAACTATTATTAATAATATAATATTAAGGATAATTATATTCTATTAAATATAACATTCAAAAACAATATTAATATATATAATAGTGAGAATAATTTAATATTAAGAATAATATGATATTGTAATAATTAGAATAACATAATAATAATATCAAAATTATTTATATATATATATATCATTTTTTAATAATATTTATAAAAAAGTTGAGAGATATCTTTGTGGAGGCCTATTTTTAATCAATTTGTCACATCAAAGTGCATAGGTGCCTGAAGATGGATATCTAAAATTATAAATTATAAAATTATAAAGAGCATCATGTGCTTTCATTGTAGAAAAAATAATAAATAATTTAATAATTTAAATATTAATAATATATAAACAAAAATAAGTATATAATAGTAAATATATAACAAAAAATACTAATATAATATTATTATATAATAAATATACAAAAAAATAAAAATATTCAGTTAGGATTAGTTTTATGTGAGAAAATTTATTAAAAATAGAAACCCTAATCAAAACCCTAATTAAATCTTAACCCTTTTTGTAATTGTAACACTAACCCTAATCCTAGTTGAATTATAATGCCAACCCTAACACAAAAATTTATTGTAGAACCCTAACCATGATTAAACATCAATTGAACCTAAACCTAATTGAATCTTAACCCTTATTAAACCCTAAATCTGATAGTAATTAATCCCCAACCCTAACCCTAACCCTTACTCTAACATTGACCCTAATCTTAACTTATAACTCCGAACTCTAATCTTAATACAAATATAGCCCTAATTGTGACTTATAACTCCTAACCCTAACCCTAATAGATACCTAACCCTAATTCAACACAAATCATAGCATAAAGATCTATCTTAGAATCCTAACCCTAACCATAACCCTTATCTTATTGAGATTCAACCCTAATTGAACCTAAACACTAATCCTAACTTTAAGTCTAGTTGTAACCCTAATTGAACCTAAACACTAACCCTAACCTTAAGTCTAACTATAACCCTAACTAATTAAATGCTAAACTTAAGCCTAAATGAACCCTAATTATAATTAAATATTAATCCTAACCTTAGTTAACCCTAACCCTAATTGAATATAAACCCTAACTATATCCCTAATTAATTCCTAATTGAATCTTAACCCTTACCATATTTGTAACCCTAACCCTAATTCTAATTGAATTCTAACCCCAATCCTAAGCATTACCCCAAACTTTATCCTAGAACCCTTACCCTAATTGAACATCATTTGAACCCTAACCCTCCCTAATTGAATCTTAGTTGTAATTAAATCCTAACCCTCACACTAATTAATCATCTAACACTAACCCTTACACTAACCCTAACCCTTACATAAATAAATAAATCAAAGATAAATAAAAAAATATCACAAAGATTCAAATAAATAAATCAAAAATGAAAATAAATAAAAACATTAAATAAATAAATAAAAAGATTCAAGATAAATTAGAGATTTTATCACACATAAAACAATCAAAAATAAAAAACAAAGATATAAAATATAAATCAATAAGAAATACTAAATAAAAAGATTCAAGATAAATTAGAGATTTGATCACACATAAAACAATCAAAAAGAAAAAAAAAAGATATAAAATATAAATCAATAAGAAATACTAAATAAAATAAACCTAACAAAGATTTGAATACATGAGGTTAAATTAGGATTTTGTATAGGGTTTAATTACACTTAGGGTTTAATTAGGATAAGATTTTGGATTAGGATTCTGGGTTAGGGTTTAATTATAGTTACAATTCAATGGAGTTTAAGGTTTAAGGTTATGATCCAAATAGGATTACAATTTAATTATAGTTATGATTCAATTAGGGTTAGAGTTTAATTAGGATTATAGTTAG
>VDFB02154434.1:0-17675 GCA_007258455.2 Sequoia sempervirens | reverse complement strand
TGTTCTCTTCAACCCGCATGTCCTCTCGAGGGGGCATCCTTCATCCCTAATTTTCATCATTTTCTTTTTCCCTTCCTAGTCACTCCTTTGGATGACTGGGGCATCTTTTTCAATCTAACCATCTTCTTCTAGGTTCTATGTTTTAATATTCTTTGAAAAGATGCTACTTCATAGCACCATCTCAAAGAGGGGCAAATAGACATCCAAATTTGGACACTTAATTTATCCAAATTCTATCACTTTCATCTAAACATCCTTCTTATCCGGTGCTAATTAAATAATATTACTATTATTTAACTAATATCTTTAATTCTCGCTTAAATTCCCAAGGTATTTAATTAATAATTAAAATACCTTACCCTCCTTAATCTTCTTTATCAAATAAATTAAATAAATATTACATTTATTTAATTCCTCACATGTCATTTTCATCTAATCTAATCCATCTCCTAATCTTTTCATTAAGGATGTGCACATGCCTAATCCTTGATTAGGATGTGTCACATCCTCCAACTTTTGCAAGTTGGCTTTTAATCCTAATTAGCCCCTAATTATCCTCTAATTATAAATTAATTAAACCTAATCATTCTCCAAGGAATTTTTAATTCCTTTTTATTCTTCCTAGATTCCCCTCTTTTATATGTGAATTTTTAATTCACATTCCATCCTTCCAAGGCTTCTAGAACCTTGGACTTGTCACAATCTTCACATGTGACCAACCTTGGACTTGTCACAATCTCCACATGTGACTAAGTCCCACCTTTTTGGAGCCCACCTTTTATCCTCTAGATCATCCTAGGAATGTGAATTTTTAATTCACATTTATATCCCCAACCACCTTTCCTTTTCCCATGTAGATTTTTGAGGAATTCTAAAATTCCTCAAAAGTCCCTTTCACTCCCACTTGGGGACAAGAAATCCCCTTTTGTGGAAATCCTCTCATCCCCCAAGGTGCATGTCCTTTTCCACCTCATGTACCTTTTTTGACAACTCATCTCCACCTCATATCCTCTTGTCCACTTCACCCTCCACATGTCAAGATGTGAGGGCTTGTGGGTTCTCAACCCACCATAGCCCTTCATCTTGGCCTTGTTGGAGCAATCTTGACCGTTGAATTCTCTAGAGAATTCAAATTCTCCTATAAATACCCCCTCCTCAAGGGCATTTTAACACACTTAGCCATCTTGCACCATTATGCTGCCAATTTGCATTCTCAACACTTTGCATTTTGATAACTACATGCTGTCCATTTGAATCCTCAAGCCTTTTTCAATCATTCAACCATCTTTGTTCATCATTTTGCATATTGAAGCTTGCATTTTAGTCACTCAATCCATCATCTAAGGAGCACACAACCAATCCAAGCAAGGGCCAATCAAAGAGGTATCAACAACAAGGGAGGTAAAAGTGTTTGTGTTTCATCTTATTTGCATTCTTTTCGTTGAACCACTCTTTGGCTAATCTTGAGGTGTCCTTGGTATTTTGTTATTCATGTTTCTTAGTTGTTTTGCACATTTAGAGTAGTAGAAATATCAAGGTATACAGATCATTATTGAGTTCCTAGTTGTTTGGATTCATTTTTGATTAAATGCTTATCGTACTTTAATTAGGGTTTGGGCATGCATACTTGGTATATCTTTTGATCCCACCTACCCATCCTTGGATAATATATTATTATGGTTATATTAAATCATTTTTCCTAGCTAATATGCATGCATACATTTTTGTTTTTGACATGTTCCTATCTTTTGTGTGCATAATCCTTCCATCCTTGATGTACTCATGCCTTCTTATCCATGGAGGAGGATGTCTTTCTATGATGTTTTTTGTTTCATTATGTAAACAATTTTTTTCTCATCTATAGAGTTGGTTAGTACTTTTCCTCTTCTCGCATACCCTTGCTTCACTTATCTATTAGCTTCGTGTTGCTTCTACTTTTCCTATGGAAAGTAATAGTGGTGTGTATGAGTATGATGGTACATGTAGCAAATAAATTCTCTCACGTCATCATATATTTTTTTTTCAATGTATGGATTCTACTCCACATGCCTCTTTGGATACATCTTTTCTTGAGGAGTTGAATGATGTAAATACATCTTACCTTCACTTACTATGATGGTGATGCACCTTCTCCCATGCCAAGTGATATACTTGTTGATTTGGATTAGCCATCTATGATGATCATCCTATGATGAGCTTTATGATAACTAATTTTATCATGAATATACACATCTTACCTCCACTTACATTGATGATGCATCTTCTCCCATGCCAATTGATTTACTTGTCAATTTGGATTACCTATCTATGATGAGTGTACTTCTATTATTAGTGATATGCATTGTTCACTTACACATGAGGTTATTGCCCCTCGTGCATTAAATGATGACCTCTCTTCTCTATCTTGTGACTCATGGCTTGTTGATCGTTCTTATCTTCCTATTTTGCTTCATGTCAAGCTTTTTATACATCCTTATGTGCTTTGTCTTGTACTTTCATCAATCACTTTATTATTAGCCCTCCACCATGTTTTACTCTTCATTTTCATTCTTTACCTTCTAGTGGCCCTTCCATAGTGGATCCCATGAATATTTTTAATGCATAATGCTGATAAACCACCCTTTGATGATTTTGATCCTTTCATGCTTTCCTATGAGGTATTCTCGAGTAATTGTGAAGTACATTCTTCTACACCTATTGAACAAACAAAAAACATAGACATGCACAAGGATAACAATAAACATGAGGATATTGTGTAATTGGTTGATACAACTATCCTATCCTCTCCCATTATTACACATGAAATGCATACACAAATGGATTTGAGACATGTTGAGAGATATTTATTATTATATGAATTACCTCATTATTGAGATGACCCACCTAAAAGTCACATTAATGGCCATGAGCAAACATTTAAATAGAAAGATCCTACCAAACCATTATAACACACTCCTTCAACACATGGAATTTTGATTTATCCTACGTCAAGTGGATTTGCGACACCTTTGTTAAAATATCAAGTTAAAGGTCATCCATTATGACATCTACAATGTTTTGACATTGTGTCATTCTTTTTTTATGAAGATCAAATGTTCGCTAGATTGTTTCCAATGAGCTTAAGCTGTCATGTGCTTGTGTGGTTTTATTCATTACTACATACTTTTGTTACTTCCTTTGAGAGTTTGGCTATTACTTTCATGAAACATTTTCATTATTACATTGAGCCTAAGACATACGACTTCATGAAATATAAACAAGAAAAATAAGTTAATTACAACTTATATATTGTAGTTTAATTATTAGCTATTATCACGAGTTGTACTTTAGATGATGAATTTCAAATATTTTTATAGATGGTTTACTCCCTATCTCAAAAAGCATAATTGATTGCATGCTTCAACACTCATTTTCATAGTTATTTACCACTGTATGTTTGGCTATTACTTTCATGAAACATTTTCATTATTACATTGAGCCTAAGACATACGACTTCATGAAATATAAACAAGAAAAATAAGTTAATTACAACTTATATATTGTAGTTTAATTATTAGCTATTATCACGAGTTGTACTTTAGATGATGAATTTCAAATATTTTTATAGATGGTTTACTCCCTATCTCAAAAAGCATAATTGATTGCATGCTTCAACACTCATTTTCATAGTTATTTACCACTGTATGTAAATTCTATTAAACTTTATTGAATGATTCTTGTTTGTATTACCACATTTCTATCACTACCACATACAAATAATGGGAAAAAGAGGATGTATTGCTATGTGATTATCGTATACAAATTAAACCACAAGGATTTAGAGAGTTCAATTCATTAGAGGGCCCTATCCATGTTATATTAAAATAAAATTTGTAACGTAATCTTCTTACTTCACTACATATGTCTTAAGCTTGCGCTATAGAGAGCTTAATATTTTTGAGCTTATCATCGCATGCACGAACATTCTACAAACAAATGCATTAAACTCAAATATCAAATTTAAGATCTCAATGTAGTGCCCTTCCCGTTTGCTTCCTGTTAATGTGAGAACACTATTTTAACTTCACTATTTCCTTGCGATTGATGTGGTGGTTATTTGATGGCTTTGAATGGCGTGTATGAACCACCGCATGCTCAGGATGAGATTCCTCAACATGTTGGTTGTTGGCATTTTGTACGTTTATATGCTTGGACATTTCAGTTTGCTTTGATTCAGTGAAATGCATTATTATGTCGTGATTAAATATGATCCTAATTATTGATGTTCAAAAGCCCCTAGAGCTCAATGCATGATCTAACCTCTATGGAAGCCGATGCAGTATTGAATATCATGCCTCATCTGTCAGGGTGTACGATCCTCATCAAAGTGAACAGTCTCACCGTAGATAGGTATCCTAAGAATGTGATGGACGTCCTCTAATGTCACTGCCATCTCCCCTGTTAGGAGACAAAATGTACAAGTATCTGTATCCCATCTCTCAACCAGTGCCATCAACATAGCATCATGATACAGGTCTTGGGTGGTATGATGTATATCAAAAGCAATCTGGTCATACAAAGAGTTTCCTCCTCCTCCCTAGTTAGCCGAGTGACCTCACAAAGAAGGGAAAATAGTCATCCTCCTAGACACTAATGGGTGGGTGGAAGAATATGAAAAAAGTAGAGAAAATCATCAGTAACATAGCAAAATCATTTAACCACATAGTTGAAAGAAAAGTAAAAACTACCCTTGGACACTGTGGTCAAAATGACACAGGGTTTCCATTTTGGAATAGGGGATCTAGGATAGGGTCGTCTTTGTTGGACAAGGTTGCCAAAATAGGACAATGTTTCCATTTTGGGACAAGATGTTACACCCCAATTGTGTATTTACTATTTACTATTACTATGTAGGGTGAATGTGAATGTGAATGTAATTTGATTTTTGAAGGTGAATACATTGTGCTTGCACTTTGTTATCAATGAGTTATGAATGAATATTATCGCATTTAATGATATGTAAAGAAAAACATATATGCGAAATGGATGGTTATTGAATTGATATTCTAACTATGGAGATGTATTATGTGTAATTCCTATTTTGTGAACATCTGACTACTATGGGCATGTGTTAGTTGGATGTAGGTATATGTTCAATCCTCCAGGAAGAGGGGAAATATCACTCAGGAGAAGATCTTGGTCGGGTAACCAGTAACGTAACCTATTTGAGCTTACACACACTCATAGTAGTCAGGTTGATTCAATTTATTATGTTGGGAGTTGGTATGTCATCCTTAGTTTGATGTGTCTGCATTAGCAAGGGTCTTGATTACTTTTGAGTGCATTATTGGGTGATGTTTATTTGTTTGAGCTTGTGAGTTCTTCTCTTTATTACTATTCTTGTATTGATAAGTTAAACACATGTGGAATGCATGTATATATATACATAAGCATGTCGATGATGGACCATACACATGAAGGAACACGTACAGGAGGGTACATAGGTAGACGTACCTATACACACTTATGAATGGGTTGCTTATGTGCATGAAACTATCAAATGGACCTTACAACATGTATATGTATAGATATATCACACATAGATACCTATCAATACGATAGTAATTGTGTATGAGTGTGGTGTGCAATCAAATGTGTATATATATGTATATATGTGTAGAGAAGGGGGATTCACTACTCACGATTTCTCTTCATTCAGAGATCCTCACGGGGTGAACTACCCTAAACTACCTCAAGGAACAATAGTGAGAGCTTTAGAATTAGAAAGAGTAGGTCACAAATATTCTTTGGACAAACTAACAAGCTCTTGGCCAAAGGATGTCAGCATGGGATATGGACGACAGTGTGGTGCGCTGGCATCCCAGAGGTGTGTTGGCTTCTCGTATAGACCAGAAAGTGAATTTATCACAGAAAATGACAAAGTGCCACTTCTACTCTAATTGCAAAGACATCTTGGAATGTGAGAAAGCAATATAATATAATAGAACTAAAATCAAGTGAAATAGATGATGAAGAGAATAAGAGATAGAAAGGAAATTCTTACAACCACATAAGTGATGAAACTTCTAGCACGTGAATATCTTTAGTACCTACATGCATAATATCTTGAGAAATTGTTGGTGCTGTATAGGGATTTTCCTCAGTCAAACCCCCGTTTTGGTGTTCCCACCTCCATGGATAGCCATAAAGATAACGAGAGAAATGAGCCAAAATGGATAAAGTGTGTGGTGAAAGAAAAATCTGCTTCAGGAGTAGAACCCGCACCACCAAATATGAGTGATAAAAATAATCCCGCTCAAGGAGGAGAACCCGTATCATAGAGTGTAGGTGATAAAAGCAATCCCTGCTCGAGGAGGAGAACCCGTATCGCAACGTAAAGATGCAATAGATAGGGGATGTGTGAAATCCCAAGATTCTCAAGGGCACAAGATAAGGGAGATAGAGTTGTAAGGATTAAGGAATCCAAATGGAGAGAGCAATAGAGTTGTAAGTGCCAAGAGTGTTGTAAGGAGAGAAGCCAAGAGAGCTTGAAAGTGCTATTGTAACAAGCTATAAGGAGTTGTGCAAGCAAGATAACAAGAGCAAGAGAAGAGGAAAAGGTAGGAGCCAAAGTTGGAGAGAAGCTAGAAAGATTTAGAGAGAGCAAATGAGGTGAAAAGATAACATTTAAAGAGAGAAGAGAAGCAAAAAGAAGCTTCCCGGGTGCTTACAAGGCATCTCGATCCCTTACCACCGACCAAAGGAGATGAAAAGTGGCAAACATGTTCAGAGGCGGTCATTTGAATGTTGAAACGTCGTAGGACACTAGCGCGACGTGCAGATGTTCGCGTGGCATGCTAGTGTCCAGACACATTACGCTGCAAAATGACGTGAACGGGAAAAACACAAAGTTTGATGGAAAGCTGACGCACGAGGGTAGTTGCTGAAAAGGGGTGTTGAGCATCTGAGAAGGGAAAAAGGCTGATGCAGGGGCCAAAGTGAGCCTACTCAAGATGCTAAGGGAGTGGACGCAAGAATATATGTGAAATTGCAAGGGGTACAATTTTATAACATTACATTTTGCCCCCACTTTAGTAGGCATATGAATCTACGTTAATATGCACGCTAAAGGAAATCTAACATCATATGCCAAAATGATACTGTAGAGGAAGCATATAACTCTTTTTACCACAGAAGCATGCCCCTAGGCTAAAGACCTATAAAAAAAATGCATTAGACAAGAAAAACTTGCACCAAACAATAATGTTAGAGCATAGAAAGCTAAAAGATTTGAGTTAGCAAAGTAAAAGAGACCTCAATGTAAAAGGTTGTATCAGTACTATGCGTCATCCTCAAATTAAAAACACTAACACATAGAAAAATTCTTAAATGGAGAGAAGAAGGGCATATACACAGGATAAAGAAGATGCAGATCTTCGATCCAGTATATACAAAAGAGGAGAGAAGAAAGTGAAGAACTTAGAGAGAGATGGAGAAGCTAGAAAGGAATGAAAATTTCAAGGGAGATGGCTCCATAGGTCCTCACACCTAAGGAGAGTTTGAACAAAGTGCACCGAAGGCCCACAGACCAACGATGGACATATCCCGTAGGATGGAAGCGTCTTACAGGCCCGTAGACCTACAAGGAGGCAACCCCAAGATCTCTCACATGAAGGAAGCCTCATGAAGTATGCACCTTACATTCCTACAAACTTGCAAGAAGGTATCTCCCAAGATCTCTCACATGGAGGAAACCCAAAGAAGTAAGTGCCTTACGGGCCCGCAGACCTACAAGGAGATGTCCGCCAAGATCTCTCACATGAAGGAAACCCAAAGAAGTAGACTCCACATAGTCAGATTGGAAAGCGACTTTATAGGCACACCTACAAAGCAACATGTTGACCCATAGATAAAACCTGTCAAAAAACAAAAAACAACCACACAGGAAAGCAAGCAGATGGTCACATAGACAGTCAACAAATTGGAGGGATTTCAAAGGGGTCCCTTGGGAACCATTCAAAAGAAGAGGGGTCCACTCAAGGGACACACTATTTGAAAAGCAAGGTCTAGTTAGGCTCCCCCCAAGCTAGACACAAATGATTTCATTCAAGAGAAAAGCTTTCAAAGGGGGTCCCTCAAGAACCCTTCAAAAGAAAATAGGGGTCCACTCAAGGGACACTTCATTTGAAAGATGTGAAGTAAGAGAGGGGGTCCTTAGAAGGACACACATCTCTAGAACACATTATCACTACCCCCAACATACAGGGGAGGAGAACCATGCAAGATACTTAGAACATACAGGATAGAGGTAGACCTCAATATCACTTGTCATTTGAAAAAGAGGCAGGTGCATCAACAAATAAATGAGTGATGGCACCCGAATCATGAAGCTATTGTATTTTATCCTTCAAGGCTTTACATTCACTAGTGGAATGACCAAGCACTCAATGGTATGCACAAAAAGAATGTTTTTCTTTATCATGTTCATGAGATTTCTTGTGTGTAGGAGGAAGAGTAATTAAGCGGGCTTTTAAAATTTGCAACAAAATACACTCTTGCTTAGATAAAGAATGAAGAGCAGTAAGCAACCCTTTCTCTCGCGGAGAAAAAATTGACTGCTCATAAGAAGAAGGCACAAAGATAGAAGACAAAGGAGGATGGACCAATCTACGAGAACGAGGTTGAGTGGAATTCATGTCGCCATTCAATCGTGGTTTCTGTTTAGATTGTTCATTCGAGCAACCAAGCCCAAATTATTCCTACGGGGTGTGAATTCTATAGGGACCCGAATTCCTTGTTCGTCACGCCCACAACCTTTACGCTCATAGCCATATTTAGAGACAAGCTTAAAGCTAGGGCCATAACGTGTTTGCAAATCTTGAGGAGGAGGATCTTCATAGAGAGCATTGTTCTAGCAATGGGGATCACACTCCTCTATGGGATCACCATCATCCTTTTTAACAGGATTGCCAACATCATCCTCTTTAGGAGAAGCGTAATCATCTTCCTCAGAAGGAGGATCAACACTGAGAACATTATAATTTGCATCCACATTATCCTACGATACAAAAGAATGATCATCTTTGATAGCGGGTTTGGATGATGTTATCAGAAGGTTCAAGTGGATCGGGTTGACTTTATGTTCCCCACTAAAGGAATCTGTAAAGTCTAGAGAACCCCAATCATCACCAAGACATGCATTCTCTTGAGAAGAGGTAGAAGGAGCAAACTTAATATTTCTTGCATCAAAAGGATCTTCTTTAGGGACATCTATCTTGAGAGTATCCTTTGTAGTAGGTACTATTGGAGTAAGCATCGACACATTGGAAGAAATTGAAGGGATAAGAGTAGGATAAGCAAACTGGCCAACAACCCCATCTCCACACAGGTGAATAGCATCCCGGGACTAGCCTTGACTATATTTCTTTCGAGTTGTTGCAAAGGGAAATTAATAGATTTATGCAAGGGTGATGGGTTTGCACCCAAAGCATGAATCCGCTGACCTACCAAGAGGCATTGTATATGCTTAATTGTAATCTAAATGAAAACATAAAAACACTAAATGAAACCTTAAACTAAAGAAATTGAACTAAATTTAAATAAACAAAATCCTTCAGTGCTGTCCCATTTTTCTCTATCCACAGAGATTCTTTTGAAGCTTTTTGGCTCTCAGATTGTGTAAGCTTCTCCAAATGGCTGCTGCAGAATGAGTATGCAAAAGAAAACTATTCTAGATGCTGATGAAAGTGAAAATGCAGATGAATATGGACAGGAGCTGTAGATTATGTACAGGGGCTGTGAATTGAAAATGTCATGATTCTACTGCTATTAGGCTATGATTCTATGCTATTGCTATGAAAATACTTTATGAATGCTAATGCTACTTGCAATTTGCCTATAGTTTACTTGCTTAAACTTCTATATGATTTTGGAGCTCCCGGTAGCTGTATTTATAGATTTTTTTGCAGGCTTCATCCCGGCTGGCAAGAATCTACGGCTATGAATTGTCTGGTAGGTTTGAATGGTGAGAGATTGAGAGGTTGAGAAGAAAATGGGGGAGGTTGAGAGGTTGGAGAGAAGGATGGAATCCTGTCTTCAACCCACGGGAACAAACCTGCATAGAAACAGAGAAATTTAATTTTCTGTTTTGGCAGTTTGTTTCCCGGGAGTTGAAGATAAATCCCAAATTAAATAAATATTTAAATTTATTTAATTTTATTTATTACTTTTGATATTTGATTTTTGATTTTTGAAAACTATAAAAGAATTAATTAAATATTTTGTAATATTTAATCATGATGTGGCTTTAGAAGATTTTTGAAATATTTAGAAAAATTTAATTAAATATTTTTGGAAATATTTAATTATGAATAGATTTTTGAATTGAATTGGAGGAATTTTGAAATGATTTTAAAATGAATATTGGATTAGAGGAAATAATCAAATATTTTAGAATATTTAATTATAAATGATATTTAGAAGAATTATAATATTTTAATCTTTATTTGAATAAAATATTCAAACTAAGATTATATGATAATTAATATAAATAAATTGTAACATTTATTTAATTAATTAAGAAATGAATATGAAAAGGTGATTAAATATTTAATCGAAATGAAATCATGAAGAATATAAATAAATTATTTAAATTTATTTATATGTAGATAGAATCAAAAGATTTTAATTAAATATTAAAAATATTTAATTAATTACCAGACAATGTGATATGACCATTTTTAAGTGTATACATTTTTCCCCTCTTTGAAGTGATGTGTTTTACGCATTACTTCAAAGAATTTTGAAATTTTGCCCCAAATATTGATTTGAAATGTTGATAGATGTATGCCCCCGCGAACGATGAATCGATATTTGAAATTTTTTATTTTTTATTTTTTTATTTTTTTTATTTTTGATTTTTTTTTATTTTTAATTTTTGAATTTTGATGATTTTAAAGATATCGATTTATCGTTCGAAACTTATGATATGAAGAAATTGCCCTGATAAGATATGAAATGAAAATTTGATGAAGAAATTGTCCTTGGGATGTGAAAATATGATAAAATGCCCCAATTTTACCATTATATAGGTTAAAAATGTCATTTTCCATGTCATTTTCAATTTTAACCTAGTAAAATTTGCAAATATTGAGCTCTGAGTTGATAATCATGGCACTTCTAGTTCACCTGCACCGTTTCGAGCGTATCCGACGTCATCAGCGGCCGGCGCACTACGGACCTCCGATATGTGTCTCGCAAATTCCTGTCTTTCAAAAATTTTGTTTTTGCGCACGTTTCTAATGTGTATTATAGAAGTTTTTGAGTTTTAGCGCTCTTAAGGTTTTTCATAGCGCAATCAATAATTTTCATAGCGCGTTTAATACTGTAGCGCCCTTAAGGCGTATCGTAGCGCATTTGAAATTTTCCATAGCGCATACAATGTCGTAGCGCCCGTGAACTATTTCGTAGCGCATATGATATGTATTGTAGCGCTATTGATTTCTTAGCGCACTTGAAACCTATTACAGCGCTTTTGATATGTCTTGTAGCGCAAAATATTTCATAGCGCATATGATAAGTTTTGTAGCGCTCTTGATTGATTCTGTAGCGCAAAAGTTTCTTTAGCGCTGATAAGGAATTTTGTAGCGCCCACAATTAGTTCTGTAGCACTTTTTGTTCCACATGATAAATTTGTTTCCCAAATTGTTGGAGAACAAATAGTAGCTGATAAATTTGCTTTTAAAGTTGTTAAAAACAAATAGGATAGATAAGTTTTCTCCTAAAGTTGTTAGAAAGAAACTTGATGTTGATTATTTGCGTTCCATGATGATGAAAAACAAATAATTTGATTGATTCATTTTAGATTGATACGTTAAGATGATTTGATATTGATGTTGTTTTGATGATGTATGTGAACAGGAGAGACTAGGTGTCTTGCAGGTACGAGAGACTTTCCCGAGCACATGGTCATTGATTCCTCATTTATTAGTCTGATAGAGATGTGATCGATGCTTGTGGTTTGACTTCATTACTTGATATGCCCGAGGTTCGCCTCAATAGGGCTCTATTGACAGCACTTGCAGAGAGGTGGCATAGCGACACCAACACCTTTCATTTACCGACCGACGAGATTACAGTGACTCTCGAGGACGTATATCGCATCCTACGGATCCCAGTGATGGGAGAGATTGTTGTTTTTGACAGACGAGAGGCTGGAGGTACTCTTGCTTTGAGACGGATATTTAGAGATACTCAGATAGCCGGATACTTCATCCCATGGGGTGAGATTACAGATAGCTATCCACCTTTACCAGCTGTGCTTGCAGGATTCATTGGAGGTGTGTTGTGCCCTGACCATAGGTCGAAGGGGTTCGCGATCGGATGGGGTCGTGTCTTAGAGAGCATGGTGATGCAGGGCACACGATATGCATGGGGTACCTGTATGCTAGCCCACCTATATGACGAGCTACATCACATTGTATATGGTAGAGGCCGGAGTTTTGCGGTTGGATGCTCATTACTACAGATATGGGCATGGGAGCATTTTGCAGTATTACGTCCATTGACTCGAGGAGAGCGACCAGCTGGTCGAGCATACAGATGGAGATATTCACATATTATTGCTCAGCCTAGACTGGGCAAACTAGTGTATTGGCAGCGACTTTTAGATAGTTTGGACACAGTATGCTGGAGGCCATATTTGGATTGTGAGCCATGGCCAGAGGATGCGAGGGAGATGCCTTTTGTATGCACTTCCAGATTTTTGATTGGACGGACCACATGGATCTTGGAGAGATTTCTTGCTGGACGTGTATTACGACAGTTTGGTCGGACTCAGGGTATGCCTGTTGGTTCAGCTATTTATGCACTGGCAGCCAGGCGAGCACTGCGGTGTGGGGGCCCTTCGGATCTCTCTTATGATCGTGATTGGCGAGAGTTTATCGGTTTAGGTGCACGGTGTGGGACTACGGTGGATGATATTACCTGGATGCGAGGCTGACACGAGTATGTGCGGTATGTTCCACCGACATCCCCTCCCTCCGTATGTTTGATCGGTAAAGAGGCATGGCTCAATCATTGGGCCCAGGCGTCGGCGAGAGACTGAGTCGGGTGTGTGATTGAGGAGACGGTGGCGGCGAGAGGGAGGTGAAGGTGGAGATATTGGCTTCCGGTGAATGGTGGTGATGATGGTAGGGTGGGCAGGAGGGAGAGGAGGTGGTAGAGGAGGGCTACGGCGGTAGAGAGGTGGACCCGCGGATGAGGCATCACCCGGCCCATCCCGTCCCGGTAGATCCGACAACGACAAGTCGGATATCCTCTTTGTAGAGCCACCGGTCACAGGCATAGGCTCGGCTATCCGCAGAACCTGAGGGCCTTGATTTCCGCGATTCGCGAGGGTGGGGTGACCCGATCGCTGCTTAGAGAGAGATCTCTGATATAGACAGCGGGGTGAAGCGGGGAGCCGGCCCTGCGGAATAGCTGAGGGAGAAGTGGCAGTAACACTGCGGTGATATGATGAGAGGTTGAGGAGCTACTTTCGAGGCTGAGGTTTGTCGCACTGAATATCATGATGGGAGTCCCGGTGGCCCGAGGCTACCTGGGGTCATGATCTACTCATGAGTGGCTCGTGCCACCAGCCGAGGGGGTGTGAGAAACCCGACCGGCATTACCTCCCCCAGGAACCCTTGAGGGGTCGGTGGGCTTGAGGTCCATGGCCAGTGTCTGAGTCCATCGAGGCGGGAATTACAGGTCCTAGGCCAGCTCCATCACATGATAGCTCTGCCTAGTGCATTGTATATGATCTCTTTTATGATATTCTGTTGAGACATTTTGTATACACCGTGAGATGATCACATTTTTGATGATATTATATCATTTGTAGTTTGACATCCTTGTACATTTTGACATGCATTTTTGAAATATATGAAATGCAGTGATGATTTTACATGATATATATATATATATGATGTGTACTATATGATGGCTTCATGATTTATGATTATTTATGTACATGATGGTATGAGATAAATGAATGTATGATGTTTATGATAGATGATTGTCTAATGCAATAATGTATGAAATAATGTTTTGTGAATGTCAAAATATACTCAGTCATATTTGAAAAGATATAAATCTTTGATTCTTTGCCAACTTTTAGGAATCTATGAATGCAAGATGCAAATTCTAATCATGAATGCAATCTATACTAACCATGCAGGACATTCATACAATATTGCCATTTGGAGATCTTATTCATGCTTTTTGTATCATCATAGAGCTTTGAAATGTTGAAAGTTAATACAAGCATCAAAGGGTATGTTAGCACCAGTGATGACCTGAGTATTGCTTTCATGATTTTTGATATAGCAAGTTAATAAAAGCATCTAGGTATAATTGAACCGAGATGACCTGAGTATCACTTGCACAAACAGACAAGAGTTAACCCATTTCCCATACAAAATTCGAAATGTCATCGCGGTCATAGTAGAGAGCATGTCACAGCGATAAAATTTACATAGTAATAATGGGTTTCCCTCACAAAATGAGAGACAAAGAAAATCATACTCCTTCCCTTGCTTTTCTAGTTCGATTTTATCAGCCAGATTACTCGAGGAGATATGATAGAAAATCAAACAACCATTCAAATCTATTTAAGACATTTCAAACATTTATTGATTAAGATCATCCAATTTAGTTTATCATCATTGATATTCTCCGCCGATAGTTGTTTGGATCATGTTGTTTTTGATTCTCATTGGCATAAACATGTTTGTGATTGATTTGATTTGACAATGTTAGTTTTGTTTTGTCAAGCTGTTATTTGTCTGCTTGTGATATTTTGAAAGCTCGTTGCCCCTCTCTTGTATGTTTCTTTGTTTTGCCCCCAGTGTAAACATAACCTAAAGATAAAAGATATGTACAAATTTCATCAAGCCATGATGAAACCTAAAGATTCCCACTTATACGGTATGGATAATGAAAGATATCTACAGATGATAGACATGGATGAATGATGCCTAAAGTGAAAATAAGACATAAACTAATAAATGGAGGAGCCCATTGTAATCACAAGTAGCGCTTGTTTGCCAAGTTTTCACCACTTGTTTTTATTGCACTTTTTCAGGATTTTTTTTTTTGATTTTTTTTTATTTTTTCAGGACTTTTTATAGGTTTTTGATTTTTGGGGACTTTTTATGATTTTTGATTTTTTTGGACTTTTATGATTTTTGTTTTCAGGACTTTTTATGATTTTTTTTTTTTTGATTTTTTCAGGACTTTTTAGACATAGAATTTCTTAAGATGAATACTATTGATTGGCTCTTCAAACAGGTCCCCCTCTGATGTGGATAACTGATATGCTCCAGAACCATATGCTGCTACAATAACAAATGGACCAAGCCAATTAGGTTCAAATTTGCCTTTCTTTTCTCTATCTTGCTGATTACGTGGATTTTCCCTCAAAACTAAGTCACCCACTTGAAATGCCCGTGGTTTAACTCTGTGGTTATAACTACGAGACAGGACTTGTTGATAACCTTTCAAGTGATCAGCTGCATGTTGGCGTCTTTCATCTAACAGTTCGAGTTCTTGAAGGCGAGAAACTCGGTAGTCTTCATCACTTATCGATCCCTTAAGTGAAACCCTAAGCGAAGGTATTTCAACTTCCAATGGTAAGATTGCTCCTGCTCCATAGACTAAAGCATATGGTGTAGCTCCTGTTGGTGTGCGAATACTAGTTCTATATGCCCACAAAGCTGGGTTGAGTTGAACATGCCAATCACGTCCAGCATCATTTACTGTCTTCTTCCATATCTTCAAAATGGTTTTGTTAGAAGCTTCTGCTTGACCATTACCCTGTGGATAATAAGGTGTAGAGTACCTGTGTTGGATATGAAATCTTTCACAAAGTTCATCAACATCCTGATTCTTAAAAGGTATTCCATTATCAGTAACAATAGAATTAGGAATTCCATATCTACAAATAATGTAATTCAGGATAAATGAAGATATCTGTTTACCAGTCACTATTGTTAGAGGAACAGCTTCAATCCATTTTGTAAAATACTCAGTAGCTGTGATGATAAACTTATGACCATTTGACGATGAAGGATGTATTTTACCAACAAGATCTAATCCCCACTAAGAAAAAGGCCATGTTGAAATAAAAGGCTGCAATTCTTGTGCAGGTGCATGAATAAGATTCCCATGGATCTTGCATTTAGAACACTTCTTAACAAAAGTAAAAGAATCTTGCTCCATGGTAGGCCAATAGTATCCCATTCTGACAAGTTTCTTCGCTAAGGTCAAACCACTTGAGTGAGTTCCACAAATACCACCGTGAACCTCTTGTAAGGCTTTTTCAGATTTGTCACGTTCAAGACATCTAAGGAGTGTACCATCAAGACCACGTCTATAAAGGATATTGGCAATTAAAGTATAACGGGATGATTGACGTATGAAATTCCGTTTTTGATTTCGGGATAAATCTAAAGGCAAGATGTTATCTTTCAAATAGGTATAAGTTTTGCCATATAAAGGTGAATCTGAACCAGTCAAATGACATATAACTTGGTTTTCAGGATTATCATATGCAGGAGAAAACAATTGTTCCACCAAGAATTCATACTTGGTTTGATCTTCTGATATTTGTAATAAAGAAGCAATGGTAGCCATTGCATCTACAGCTTTATTGTCAATTCTTGATATTTGTGAAAACTTAATTGACACAAAATATTTCTTATAATCATCCACCATGTGTTTGTATGGTAGCAACTTATCATCTTTGGTTTGATAATCATCATTGATTTGATTAATGATAAGTTGTGAATCACCATAAACTTCCAGCTCTGTAATCTGCCATTCCAAAGCTATCTTTAATCCTATGAG
Source organism: Sequoia sempervirens (assembly GCA_007258455.2). Lineage (NCBI taxonomy): Eukaryota > Viridiplantae > Streptophyta > Pinopsida > Cupressales > Cupressaceae > Sequoia > Sequoia sempervirens. Next base: position 809 of record VDFB02154434.1, on the reverse strand, counting down.
TAATGCCTCATATTCTACTATGTTATTTGTGCAAGGAAACATCAACCGATACGATCGTGAGATGGTATGTCCTTCAGGTGTAACAAAAAGAATCCCTGCCCCCGAGCCATATTGTGTATAAGATCCATCAAAGTACAATGCCCACGGTCTCTGAATTGTTGTTGTAAAGACATCTACATCAGGAAACTCAATATTCATTGGATTGTCTTCTTGTAAAGGAGCTTCAGCTAACTGATCTGCAATGACCTGTCCTTTAATCGCTTTTCGATCTATATAGTGAATATCAAACTCACTTAAGATCATTACCCATTTTGCAAGTCTTCCTGTTAAAGTGGCTCTGCTTAATGGGTATTTCAATGGATCTATCTTTGTTATCAGCTTAACTGTATGAGTCAACATATAATGTCGCCACTTTTGGGAAGCAAATACTACTGCAAGACAGGCTTTTTCAATGAAACTGTAATTTAACTCATGTCTTGTTAAGGTTCTGCTAATATAATATATAGCCCTTTCTTTACCTGTAGAGTCTTCTTGTGCTAGCAATGCACCCAAAGATACTTCTGTTGCTGAAATATAAAGTATAAGCGGCTCTCCTGGAATAGGCGGAATTAGAACTGGTGGATGTGTAAGATATTGCTTAATCTGATTGAATGCTGCTTCACATTTGTCATCCCATTTAAATGGAACATTTTTATGCAATAGATGTGTGAATGGCAAGCTTTTGTCTGCTAGTTGAGCTATAAACCTTCTAATGAATTGTAATCTTCCTTGTAAGGATCTTAATTGACTGATATTTCGTGGTGGAGGCA
>VDFB02154433.1:0-18194 GCA_007258455.2 Sequoia sempervirens | reverse complement strand
CTCACCAACCAATGCCCTAAACACTGGGGCTGGTCTATCTGCTCAATGATAGGTGGGCCTATCGGTAATCCTACCACACCCCTGACCAGCATAGGGTGGAATGTCCAGGGAGTTAACTTTGAGGCCCAAATGGACCTCAGCATACAACTGTTGAACAAAATATAATGGAATCTGGTCATTGTTTGGGTATTGACCATGTGCTACGAGAAATCATGGGTAGATCAATTCAGCCATAGCACGATTGACACATCTAGTGACCTGGTATCCCCTAACCTTACGTACGTTTTGATAAAAAGGAAAACAAGTGCTTTTTATCATTTCTTTGGTCACACTATCTTGTATTTGTTTAAGGGGAACATCACCATGTACTTCTTCCTGCATGCGGGAAAGAATAGCAACTACTCTATTTGGGGAATATGCACTAGTCCTCTCAAGTTCATCTCTTAGTTTTTCTAAACTATGTAATATTGACATACATGGTTCAAATATATCCCTGGGTTTGCACCCTGTGCTAATGAGTCTCTCAATTTTTTAATCTCATTAGTGGTATTTGCAAACAAAGAATCTGGCTCAGGTGGAACATGATCTACATTTTCCATGTTATATATATATACAATACACCTAAAAGAGCAATGAGACCTTGGTAAATAATATATCTAGATAAAGGGAATACAAATCTAAAATAGTTGTAATAATTCATCTACTCATCAATAATATTTTCATACCATTAACAAAAAAAACATTCAACATCTATCATAGTTTTTAATAATTTCAAAACATTCAAATTACTAGATTGCACACAAAACATAATCTAAAACAATTCTAAAATTTAAATTTAAAACATAATCTAAAATAGTTCTAAAATTTAATGGAAGATGTGTCTAAAATTAAGAATTCACACTAGAATATCAATATTCCATAAGAATCTCATAAAGAGGATGAATTTAATGGAAGATAATATAAAATCCTCCATATGAGGTTGAATTTTATCATTACATTATGAGTGAATCATCTCAATTATATAGCCAACAACATCAAAAAATTATAGATTGGAAAGCAAAATAATCACACATTTATCATATTTTTATATGTATAAAGTTTAGATACCATCAAACTATTTAAACTTATAGATTGCATAAAGCTATAAATTGAATCGTTAAAACTAATTTATTAAGAATCAAATCTAATAAAGTTTGACTTCATATTGCATGTACTTGTTATAAATATCTCACTAATCCAACCATACATTTTATATATGTTAAAAAATATATAATTTAACAATTTATACAACTTCTAATTATGATAATAAATCTAGAATCAAACATGACCCAAATGTAGGATAAAGACAAGAATCTTAATCTATACCATTATTTTGAGTTTGGTTTAATAGAAATTGAAAAAAATTATAATCATGAAAAAAACAATGAATAAACTAAGGATCATTTTAACAATGGTGAATTAGTGCCTAAAGATTGGCCTAAAAAATTATAATATTCAACATTCTCATCACAAATGATATATGAAAACTAAGGATCATTTGGTTATATATTTTCATAGATTTAAAATTTGAATATTTATTACTATAACATGTTCATTACAATTAGATTTTTAAATAATATTGTAATAATTTATTATGTCTTTGAAATTTGTTTTGTGGATTTTAATGTTGTTTTTTAAATTTAAGTTAGAGTAAGTAGAATCTAATGATCTAGACCTTAAAAAGATTCAAGTAATTTATGTTTCCTTAAAATTATGATTATTGCTCGATTAAATAGATTATTGATTGTATTTAGATTTCAAAATTGGAAATACTTTAAAATTATAGAACCATATTATCCTTTGATACAAAAAGCTATGTCAAGGATTATTTGTATCTTCCTCATAATTATGTTTCACATATTGAATATTTCAGGGAGGATTGTGTGGATGATTTGAAAGTTGAAGCAAAGATTGGTTGAGATCGACAAAGGATATTTTGATAAACTCCAAAATCCTAAGAATAGAGAAGATGGTGAGTCATATTTTAATAGACCTTATCTTCACTCCTATTCAAATGCAACCTCTCCAACCAATATGTTGGATTGCAAAATAAGTAATAGATATATATGAACTTACTCCTAATCCCCCTCTATTTACCCCACCATTAGATATGCATATTGGTATTCACCTACTCAAGTTTTATGAGACCCTAGGTGGCTTTGTGAATACATCAAAATATTATGCATGATGTCTAAGAATTTAATTGTGATGGATCAAGATATATTCCAAGAATTTATAAATGAAGTATATATTCATATATATGTATTTTTTTGAGTGTTTAAAATAAGTTAAAAATTTCTTTGAGGGATTTATGCAAATATGACATAGATTAGAAAGACAATTTCATGTCATTTTGGTGAAGTCATAACTTAACTTTTAATTTATCATTTATGGGAATGACATCTTTGAGAAGTTTATAGAAGGCCATAGATGGTGGGCTACTTTTTTCAGTTAAATTTAGTTATTGAATTTGTATGTTTTGGATGCGCATTTAGATTTAAATTTGCATTCCAAAGTCACAATGTCCTACTCTTGATTAAATTCCTACAAGAAATTAAAGAACTTGGGATACCCACTTCCCAGTGGTCTTTGAATGGATGCATTTAGATGGAGAAGGATTTCAAAAGGCTCAATGTACTTGTGGACCCCTCAAAGGCATGATATATAAGACATGAACTTTATTTATGAAAATTGGTCTTTAGTTGTTGGCTTCTAGTATGAATTATCTATAAGGTGGAATTATTAGTTGAGACTCTCAATCTTCCATTGTTGGTTTCTAGTGTGATTATACAATATGAGCCAAGTATTAATTTCTAATGTTAATTATTGAAAGAAGGTATATAAATTATTATTCGAGCATGTCTTAATTCTCATACAAAGTTGTCTTAGTCAATTTCTCAATGTATGAGTTCCATATATTTGTAAATTTTTCTTAATATAAAAACATATTTTATTTCATTAATTAACCTATCTATTCCATGTTACAAAGGATGCTCTTATTTTAAATTATAAGTATATAATTCAAAATTAATTAGTAATTTTCAAGATAGAGTACACACAATTTCTTTAGTTAAAATAAAATAATATTCTTATTTCCATGAGAGTTATGTAGAATGGTAGCTTGATGTCTCAAAAATATTTCTTTCATACATACTAAATTTTTATCATGTTACATTATGAGTGAATCATCTCAATTATATAGCCAAGCACATCAAAAATTTATAGATTGGAAAGAAAAATAATCACACATTTATCATATTTTTATATGTATAAAGTTTCTACCATCAAACTATTTATACTTATAGATTAAATTATTTTTGAATTTGGTTATTTGGGTTCAACATGTCATGCTATAGGATTTTCTTGTGTTTTCACCATGTTGTCATGTGTAGATCATAGCTATGTATTTTATAGGTGTAGGAATTTTAGAGGAAGGCAAGGTTGAACAAAATGCATAAGGATGAGATGGAGCCTTGTTTACCTTAGGATTTGGTTGAGGCTCCCTTTGAGCATAATCGAGGGGTGGTTGGTCCTCTTGTAGACATGACTAATTTAGAAGGTCTTGTCAAGAGAAATTTAGAGGAGATTGGTAGAGACAAGAATCATGTTACAGATGGATTAGTTGGAGTTCATTGCCTCTACCATTCTCTTGAATTGCAACATTCACCTCTTGGTATTCTTTCTAATAATTTAAAAATATGAAGAAGGTTCAAGTTTAGAAGATTATAGGAACCCTTTGGTCTCAAGTTTGGAAACTAAAGATGGAAACTCCATTACAAAGGAACTAGGTTCATTCATGGAAAAGGATAAGGTTGACAATAAGATATAGTTCCTTGAAGAATTTTGGATTCAAGTTGTGTTCAATGATAGATCTACTAATGTTTTTGGGAAAACAACCCTCTTTATTAGATACATTGCCACTATTGGTGGAGTATTTCTAATTGGATGTTATTTTTCTAACTTACAACTATATTTTTCTTGTTGTTGTTCCATGCCAATATGATTGATCATTTTTTGTCTCTTTATTGGTCTTTGTAAAAGGGTGGGGCCCTTTCAAAATTTCTATTTCTAATTCATAAATTCAACCAAAAGTATTTACCCTAAAATTAAAATATAAATTTAAACTTTAAAATAGTCTTTTTTGATATTATATAATAGCCTCACATGTATTTAATTTATAAATCCTATTATTCTTTATGTTTAATTTCAAAATTTTAATGCTTGAGCAAGTATAGGTTACAAGTGCATTCTTTACATTTTTTCTCTTTCTTTTGTACTATTTTGTATATGGGTGTCTTATATGCATTGCCTCAAACATATAATTTTGATGTCCTATACCTAATTCTAAATGTAGTTTTATGAATGTATTCCTCCTTTATTCTTTGCTAATTGTAATTGAATATTAGACCTGTTTTTTAAAATATGGCCACCCCTCTCAATTAGTAAAATAAGTCATCTATTTTAGGTGGTGGATATTAATGTTAATTGTTTATTTATTGAACATGTACATAATCAAGACAACTTGGAAAAGTGTCTTAAATCTTTCTTTTTCATAAAAATAGTTGGAGCATCCCATGACAAGACACTAGAACATATAAATCCTTTCTTTAAAATGTCATTAGGTTCAATCCTTTAATTCATGCAAATATGAAGTGTTTGTTTGATAGGGATCTCTAGATATAGGGGCTAATTCATGCATGAACTCTATTAAAAAATAAAACACCCATTTAGGAGGAAACATGAGGAGTTCATTCTAGGAAAGACATCCTAAGACTTTTGTAATGGAGGTTTATTTTCATTTGAATGGTTCTCATTCACTTTTACTAAATAAAAATTAACAACAAACAAGGCACACCCTTTTCTTTATTCTCTTTTGAGTTGTAAAATAGAAAATTTAATAATACCTTCATTCCTTCTAATCCTAATAGAACTATTTTATTATACATTTCATTCAAACAATCTAGTTTCTTTCCTCTAAATTTATTCTTTGATTCATACATTTAGAACCAACCATTTTTGGAGTAATGTCATAAGACTCAAAGGAAAAATATGAAGAATTTTATCCAAGTTTCCATTGTATGCACCCTAAGTTATAATTTTAGAATGGTATCATTTATAAACTATCTAAGTTGGGACATGTACACAACTCAACACTACCTCTTTTAACAAGGATTTAGATTTTAAGTTGAATTTCTAAACTATCTAAGGTGATACAAAATAGTAAGAAGCACCTAATTATATTAAGATTTTAAGATATAAAATATATTAATTCTACTTCATAGCTCTAGGTATGACATTTTCACATCATTATCACCATGCTCCCTAGCTTTCTTTGTTGGTGTCATATCCACCATGAATGAGGCCCATTTTTCTAAAGGTCCTATATATAAAAGATAATTAGATAAACCTTCACCAATGTTTGCATTTTAATTCTAATTGATTACCACTTTATACCTTTTACCAATTTATAATTTCATAGTTTACCAATATAAAAACTTGTAGGGGAATAACTATAATTCCCCATTTTTATAAATAGTCTAGATTACCTAAGTTCCAATTGAAGTTTTGTTAGAGTGTAATATAATATGTTTAGTTCTAATCAATGGTTCTAGATTAATTGTTTCAAATCCCTCAAAAAATTATACTCATTAGAGAGGTTGTGCATTAATAAATCTTACCAATTAGGGATCATATTCTTATTTATACTTTCATACCACAATCATTAGCATAACTTATCAACCTCAATGAGGGAAATAGTCACTATTATGGTTCACATTTTTATTTACCAATAATTAATTATTGTGGGTTGAACAAAATAATCCACCCGATACAAAATTATAAAGATATAATATGGTTATCAACAATAATTTTAATAACAAATATAGCCAAAAAAAAGTAACATGAACTGTTTGATATAATGCCTCAAATAAATTTATTTTATGTTCAGGTAAGGCTTTAGAAACATTAAAGCAAATGCAATTGGAGGTGCCCTGGTAGAAATGTATGCAAAAAGTGGAAGCATAGACAAGGCATGTTAATTTTTTGAGAGAGTTTTGAAATGAGTTTCTAAAATATTTCAAGCAATGCAATGCCATTTTTTCAACACTTTCTGCCCGTGCCAAAATTGGAGCTTTGGAATAGGGTATGAACATTCATCAAAGCATGATAGAAATAATGTTTGTTGAAAAGGCTTTAGAAACTTTCAAGCAAATGCAATTTCAAACAAAGAAATGCAATTTGAAATCTACAAATTTCAAACATTTTGCATTTAGGGTTTCAAAATTTCTCAAACAAATGCATTTTGAAATCTATGAAATTCGAATTTAACCACCCTGTGAGTGAGCTATGGAGGCCGGGTTGATGAAATGTGGCTATGGAGGTCGGGTTGATGCATGTTTTTCCCATGCCTGTTTGCTACATTCACCTTTGGGTTCGCTTTCGCCACATATAGAGCTCCATCAGAGAATACGTAGAATGACAGTGACAGCTTGTTTTTATTTTTTTAGCCCTATTTCAACGGGTTCGCTCAAACATCCATTCGAGCGAACCCTATTAAAAAATATTTTTTTATTCATATGTTTATGGGTTTGGTCGAACACTTAAACTGGTTTAGTCAAACCATAAAGTTCGACTGAACCCCTTGTCATTGTGAAAACAAAAAAATCAAATTTCCTTCCTCAAAAAAATTGTAAACCACTATTGTGGCTTAACCCATTAGAGGATCTACTTTTATAAATTTTAGATCTTGACAATTGTAGAAAGAAGAAACACATATAACATAAATAAAATTATGCCACAACATAAGTGTACATGAGAAAAACTCTTTCAGGAGAAAAATTACACATTACAAAGCAACTCAATGTACTATTAAATAATCTAAACATAGTTATACTTGTAGACAAAGCCTTTATAGAATAATTCTAGTAGTATAGTAATACCTACAAAATCACTACTCAATATCTCCATCTTAAGCACCTTATAAATAGAAAAAGTAATACACAAAATCATCAAATGGTAATTACAAATCTATGAGCTAAAACCCCAAAATGTGGCACCCAAATACTTGGAAAACCAACGCCCAAATCCCAATATGAGTTCAGAAGATAAAAATAACATATTCCTCCCACCTATCATACATGCAACATAAACCAATCACCAAATTGGGCTTTACATTTTGGATTTATTAGCTCCATTCAAATATTCCTTATGAAACATCATAAAACACATCATAAGTTCATGAACAAGTGCAATTCCCTTTTACAACTCTTTTCTATGTCATATATTTTTACATTTCCAATATAGGAGGCCCAACTTTTAAAGGTCATATTTTTTATTTGAGAGATTTTTGGGACCATTTAAAAAAATTATAGATCTCAAATATATCTACATAACATCTTTTGTCAAACTAAAATATTCATTTTCCCAAAAATATAGTCTATGTCATAAAATTTAATTTTTTATATTTCAGAGTCTAGAAACTTTATTATTTAAATAGTCAACATTAAGAGAAATGTTGAGGCACCTTTTCTTTTAGAATAAAGATATTTATGAGACTTTTGAAAACATGCTTGGATATATGAAGAAAGTGATTCATTAGGAATCCTAATTTGGGAGTTATGAGAAACATATTAGAGCCATTGTGGCATAGCGATGGAATACTATGAACACCTTGCTTCATATAATTTAACCTATTCTCTAAATTCCAAATGGTATGTAGCAAGGTGTAGAAAAGTACCTCTATCTCATTATGAAGAGTTGAAAAATGAGATCATGAAGTTCCTTTATAAGATGTATACTAATGATGAATCTATTCTACTTCAAACATTATGGCTATCTTTTCCAAATATCTATATTCCAACATTAGACAAGCCATTGACAAGAAAATAGAGATACATTAGCTTAAATAAAATGGTAGATGTGGGAAACCCACAATAGTGAATCCACTTGTGGGACATGAAAAATTTGGATGAAGAGGGGGATGAAAATTACCAAACACCTTAGTTCAAAGGTTTATTTTTGAACAAAGGAATCTTTGAATGAAGATGATGCATGCACCAACTTAATTTAAAAACACACCTTTGTTAGAAGGGCCTTGCAAATAAGTGGGATTGTTTTATTGTTTTAATCTATCAAGAAACCACCTTCAAATGAAGTTACCTTTTTTTGAAGGTTGTTATGATAATTATTTTATAAAAAATTTCTTTGTATCCCTTGTAGATTTTTTTTCAAGAATGATAACACCAGATTGCTTGAATGCTTCGACTCTCTACATCAATGCAACATCTTGCCACATCCCAACAAATTGATCTCACCTTAGCCATCTTTTGGTATGTGGCCTTCGAACAAAGGTCAATAAGATGACATTGTTGATGCGGATGACTAGTGAGGGAGGAAAAGTACATTTGGTGCCAAGAAAGGCTTAGGTGTGTAGTTGTAAAATTTTATTTTGATAGATATGTAAATGTTTTAATGAATTTCAATAAATTATAATTTGATAATTTATGCTTTTTATTTTAAAACCCTATACCCTAAAATATTAAATGTAAATGTATACTTAAATTATGTATTTTATCTTGAAACCTAAAACCCTAGTTATAAAACCCTAAAATATATACCCTAAAACCCTGAAATGTAAAATCACTACTCCAAGGTTTATATTTTATGGATTTAGACTAAGTTAAACCACTATTTTCTAACTTTAAATCATTTACAATAATATATGTATTAAGTTCATGATTAAGTGGTTAGTTAATAATCTAGATCGAGCACACCATTACTAACACTTTCCTCATTTATAGATGATATGGAATCCCATTTTTTTCCCATAATCATTGGGCTATTATAATTTTTTATTTTTTGACATGGTCATGTATCATCATTGATTTCATGTGCATATTGAGGTTCAAACCCAATTTTATTCAAGCTCATGATTACATGGTCATTGAGCCTATAATTTTATATTTCAATTTGATGACAATGGCATCTAGGTTCATAGATTCTATGATTCTAATGAGTATTTTCCTTCTATGAAAGACCATTTGAAAATTTAAACCCACCTTAATCCTATATAACACATAAAGTTATATCAAATAAATTCATTTCTTAAATCTTGATCACATCTAATGATTATTAAATTTTTTTCCCTTTAAATTTTAAATAATGGTGATAGGGTATCATGCAAGAGTAAGATAATAGTGTATTTAGCTCACCAATTTATCCAAGGAAAATCATAATAGTGTATTTAGCTCACCAATTTATCCAAGGAAAATCAAATAATAACACATTAAAAACTCATCACTTAGTGAAGTAGGTTTGACAAGACAAAGATAAATGAAAAGAGTACAATCTCTGCAGTTGAATACTGATAACACATCATACAAATTAAAAGTTATATGTGACTTGCACATGCCACACCTAATTTCTCTATGTGACTTCCTTCCTGCTACTACATTCCTACCATTCTAAGCAATAATCTGGAAAACTGGGTTTCCTACTGATCATTCACAACTACTTAAGATTCATATATAACACAAGTACGCCCTGTAGAAGATCTGATCTCGAACGGAATTTTACAAATTCTGTAGAAGATCTGATCTCGGACAGAGTTGATCTTGTGCCTATCTTGGGTTCCATACTTGTTTGACCTTTCATTTCTTCCATATGTCGGCAACTTCCATTAAGTAGAGAAGACGACACATTGCATCTTTTGGTACACTATTTAACTCCTCAGTGTTGTACGCTCATTACACAATGAATAGCAGACGGGGTCTTAAATTGTTTCACATTCTGTCATGTCGCATGTACGTGTTTCCAACAGTGTGCGCGGCGCAATATGGAAGGCTTGTTTATGAGTGAGGTATCAGACATGAAAGTGAGATTGATCATAAAAAAATGGGGAATATATCACGGGATACGTAATATTCGATGCATCTATTACAAGTAGAGATTACTGAAGACAGGGCTCAAACTGTTAATCTATTTTAGAAGCCTCTATATAATTATTTTATTTGTTATAGTCAACAAAGTTGATTGCACGATTGAATGACCCTTATCATTCGTACTTGATTTTTTTTATTGGTCTCAGTTTCAATCAGTTTCGTAGTAAATTAAAATAATTATTATTTATTGATTTTTCAAATAAAATATTTAATTTGTATATAAAATATCATTTAATATTAATGAAAGATCGTTTATAGTTATAAAGCATGCTCACACCAACTTCTATACATGTCTAATGGGTATTGACTAAAATAAAAAGGGGGATTGGGGCATAGGGACCCCACACCCCTTTACACCAACCCTAAGCCTAAATCAACTATGCTAAAAACTAAATATAAAAAATAAAATCATTTTGCCATTTTCTAAATTGTGAAGAAGACAAAGATAGAGATTGGCTTTGAGAAGAGAAGAAAATAATAGTGAGAAGAGGGCAAGAGAACATCAAATCTATGTTATTTGAGGTGAGTTTATTATCCATTGTTTTTTTGTGTATATTCTTTTGCATTTTTATTTTATTTTTCTCAAAATGTTGAATATTTAGGAATATTTTTATATGTTGTTTGCACTTGAAGCTATGTATTTAATTTTCAATAACAATGAGCAGATATTAGTGAGGGTGAAGAGGTTCAAATTCAACAAAGAGGTCATAGACGTAATATTGCGGGTTCTTCTAGGAGTGGGAGCACTTTGAGGACTATGAGTTTAAATAAACCATTTGAATGTCCTTCTAAAATCATCAAAATTATGCAAAGATCCCATTTAATCTAGAAAACTCTTTTACATTTTGTAATCCAATGGCAAAGATGAAAAAAACTCAATGGAGAGTAGAGTATGACTATATAATTTGTGCAAAAAATATTATTGATACAAGTACACAAGGTTTTACTCTAATCTTTTGTACATAACTAAACAATGAGTAAAATGTTATAAGAAAATAGTCCTAGTTGAGAAGGTTGGGGTGAATAGGTTGTACACAAAGGGAAAGGCTAGAAATAAGGGAGTGCTAATAGATACTATCAAACCTAGTATATCATTGCCTTCCCAAATCATATATGTTCGAAGTTAAAGGGAAGAGGGTTCTTTTAGGGAAAGAAAATGGCTACTAGTATTGTAGGGATGTTTAATATTGTGGCAACGGAAAAAGTATACTTTTACATTTCCTCACTTGATTTGGGAATGGTTAACATTAAAATGGACCTAATGTCACCTTGATCTAATGTTGTAATGTGTTTTACACATCCACGTTGGATTTAGGGCCCTTTTAAGCTAAATAGACCTAATTTTTCCTTAATTTAATGTTGTAAAGCATATTTATTTACACCTTCACATTGAGTTTTGGGCCCTCTTGCATTTATGACTTGCATATCATCATTAATAAGCCCCTAAGACCCTATATTATGCATCTCAAGGCTTATTTCAACTGAATTCCTAACATAAACATCAAATATACTTAATTTTCCAACTCCCCGACATTTCCTCCACTTGAAAAGGCCTGGTGGGACCCATATGCCACCTTGGGTGTATGAATCCCATCTAGATGGGACATATATCACAAATGGCATATGAGTCCCATTTGGCCCCTTTTTAGGGTTTTGAGCGGGAAATTGGGGTTTTAAGTTCAAATTTCATGAATGTGGGCTTCTGGGATCTAATATATGCCACATTAGATACATTACCTATATAAAAAAGGTTTCAAATCATTATTTCATATAAGCCTTCATGATATAAACATAAGCCATCAAGAGTTAAGTATTCCAAGACTTCACAAGAGTGTCAAGAGAGTTTACAAGAGCATTTCTAAGGCATTCAAGGGAAAAATTCTTCACCATTTGTTGCAACAATTCAAGATCCATCATCATGTCAAGACCATAAGGCATCAAGCATGTTGTTGAGCTAGTGTTGTGATGTAGCATTCAAGATCTAAGGTTAAGCATTGTTCTACCTCTATTCAAGATCAAGATCTACATTTTACATGGCCACTTCATGTTAGATTGTTAATTTACATCTCAAGACATCATTCAAAGTATCATTGTTCATGGTTCATATTTCATGTTTCATGTCCTTATTTCATTGTTTCATCACAAGGTTTAATTACCTAAAGGGGGTTTGACCAAGGCAAACCCCTATTCCTTAATAATCTAAAAGTTTTTCTCCCTCTACAAGTGTGATTGCAGATCTAGGTGTCTTTTAGCTTAAAGATCCTTTGAAGATTGAGTTGTAAGATTGAGGAAAGTTGTCACAAGGTTGTCATCTTCACGGGAAGTCACCTATAGGTCCAAATTTAGAGTTTTAGATCCAAAAATCAAGTGTGGAAGGAAGAGCAGATCCAGGTCTTGACCCTCCAAAAAAATAAAGTGGGAATAATATGCCACTTGTGGCATATGAGTCCCAGTATAGCACATTTTATAGATTTCAATGAATTCAAATCCACCACTGTGAGATTCCAGTTTTGGCACAAAAACCCTAGTCTAGGACTAAATTGCCCAGGCTGGCATATGAGTCCTATTGGGAATTAAACAACAAGATTTTAGGGTTTTGAAGCTTTTTCTAACCTCATCCTTCTTCCAGGTGCACCTCTGTACTTTCTCGGTCTTTTATTCAACATTTCAATTTCATTTCCTAGGTCATTTAGTTAGGTTTTGCATGGTACTTTGCATGTCATTTACATTTCTCATCTTTCCAAGCCCTAGCTTGGTGGTGAACCCTCTTTTAGTCCCTAATCACACCCTAGGATACCTTATTACAAGATATCTTTCCCCCTTTCTACCTTCAAATTAAGATCTCTAAGGTTTCCTTGAATGTAATAAGAGTGAAATAGGACCCATATCCATGTGCTCCATCTCCTAAAAGGTGGGGCGCCCTATTTACATTGTTAAAAATATGTAATCACTAGAAGTAGTTGAATATTCTATTGTCAAAATTTTCTTTTCCCATTTCATGTGGTGTGTTATCCATGTTTCAAATAAATGTTCAAATATGTAAATATTGGTAGTTCCTCATTTTCTCCCTAAGATAAGATATGTACTACCCTTGATAGAAAGCATACAAGTGGTGATACATTTACTTAATTTGTGTAAGTTAGATAGCTTGATGGTGGAGGATGCTTACAAGCTTATTTTCTATACCTCATTTTATGTTCATGTATTAACTAATGCATTATTAGACACTAGAAAGATATAGTAGATGAAGGTAGTGGTAGAAGAAGATAAAATCATCACAAATGTTCATTTGCAATCCACAAAAACTATGATGATGTAAAGAGGGATTACCCTTGTTCAAGTAGAGACATAATGGATAAAAAAAATGATAAATTGACAAGTGCTACAACTTACCACTCATATATGCTTTCCTTGATGGATTGAAGTCATTGTACTCACCTCATCCAAGGAGAATTGGTTTCTTGATTGGAAGTCCTACAAACATTAGTACTCACAAAACAAATGAATATAAAACATGCATAAACTCACATATGAACTTGATGCACTGTAAACATGAATCTTGAAGAATAATAAGTGTTATCAACTCTGATTATTCTACTCTTGACTTATTTTTAGGATGATCAATTGATATTAAAATTTCCTTCTATATTGCTTGGGAATTCAATTGGTGAAAAAGACTTGTATTTTTATGCACTATTGATTTTTACAAAATTAATTATCAAAATCCAAAAAATAAAATTGGATTTGTAAATGTAAAAATGTTGATAGTGAGATATTTAAAATTTAGCCAAAATAGGTTAGACAATAGCAGTACCCACATTGTCTAGACCAATTTCGGGTTTTTTTAACTATTTGATGAGCACTAAATATTAATTCCTAATTTTATTTTGATTTCCCAAAATGACCACAAAAAGGGTAATTTAGGAGCATAATTAGGTCTAGGCACATAGGGGGGCTAAACCTAGTGTGAAATTATCAAAGGTGACAATTTATGATGCTACAAATCTAAAGTGAGTTTTCATTTTATAGTGAAGAAACTAGTCTTGAAGATTTTATTAAAATCCATCTATGGGGTGAAATCATGCTGGTAAATATTTTTACCATGGGGGTAAAATATTGCACATGAATTATAGGTAAAATTGGAGAATAATTTTTATTTTTCCTAAGTAAGAATAATTATGGGGGAAGTTTAAAATATCCTATGGAATATATATTATATTATTCCCTTTATATTACAAAATCAAGGAGTTATTTTGAAAAAGATCCAATCTGAGTTACTTCATTAAATGTTATAAATTTGATATTTGGAAATGCTACAAGGTTGGTGTAAGTTATGAGGATGATACCAAGCTCCATACTAATTTAGGTCTGTATGTATCTAAATATCAAAGACAATGTGCAAGAACCATTGTAAATCCCTCTAGGAAATGAAACATAGTTTGATTCAAGTGTTGTCTATGGTTGTTTAGCATTGTAATATCCATTAGAAAATCAATAATAAGACATTTCTTATTCTTATTATGCTTTCTATCTCTAATTTTATTTTATATTATTTAGGAAACCTTGATAAATTTTCTAGGTACACATTTTCTCTATTTGTGGTTGTGATTAGTTAGTTTGTCATTTAAAGAATGCAGTAAAACATGTTATAATTTGTTTATAATAGGAAGTTTTTCTAATATAATTTGTGGGGTATATACGTTGAGATAAGATAATTGAGAATAGGATTCATTTTAAGAATTTGAAGACAATTAAGGATTTGGAGCTCCAACAAGGTTGGAGGTTGTAATCTAAATTCATATAATTTGGAGTTATTGTGTTATTATTGTATTTAGGTTGGCTTGATGACTTTGTTTCTATAGGATTAGGAATTAGTCTTGGGTAAATTAGATTTTATATAAAATCAACTTTTAAAAAATGAACATCTCTCAAGGTATAATTTATTAGGGTTTGTTTGTCTTGATGGAGTTTAAAAGATGCAAATGATAGGCCTAGTTTTTTCTCATTTATCAGATAGGTTAGTTTGTGTAAGTTATTTGTTAACAATGTTGATTAAAGTATAAAGGATCATTCATGAACTAGTTAAATTGTTACATTATTTGCTCATATACATGTGAATATGTTAATTATCCACAGGTTTAGGTTCTACAACTACAAACAAGTGTGAAACCAACACAATCATGAATCAATAATAATCTATGAGATCTATTTTATTGTTCTAGTTGGACCTAGTTTCATCCTTGTATTATTGAACATTTGTAATTTTTTATTGTATTTAAATCCTTATTAGGATTACCCTCTTGAATCCTATGGAGCTCAAAGTGCAAAATATTGGGTCTAGTCTTGTCTCATTGAATTTTCTTGGATCTTGATTAAATCATAGGGAAAATATTTACCTAAATAATTTTGTCCTAAGGTCTAGGTATTGTCTTATCTCTTAGAATTGAGGGTAGAAAGAAAAATAACCAACAAAATAGTGACTTTGTTTGGGACGTCTAGAGCTGATAATGTTGAAATTAAACAATCATTTGAAGATTATATGATTTTAATGATCAGCTAGTGGATTGAATAGAGAAATTATTACCTTTGATTTTTTTAAAATTTTTCAAGGGGTTTTTCCTCTTTGAAGAGGTGGAAAATCTTTAAAATTACTATTTAATAAATAGTTGAATAATTTATTCCATTATGAAATTATATTGCATATATCTATAAAGTTTTTAGTCAAAGGAAAATATATGAATTCTACAATAATTTTTTAGATATTCAATCTTTCCTTTTTTATCTTCAAAACATAATAAAATAAGTCTATGGAGGTCATTTGTGATATTATCTGAGAAGAAATTTTATTACCACATTGAATAATGTGTTTACATTGGAAGAAGGGAAATGGGATGAGCATTTAATTTTGTATTCTAGAAGACATGGTCATTGTTGATGCTAAAAATTGGCAAGGTAACAACTCTTTGTGGGAAACTCAATTTATGGGGGACCTATTGCGCTAAACTAAGTAACCTCCAAATTTTTAAAGAAGTCGACTTCTTCTGTAATTGGTTTTTCAGAATGGGAAAATGAAGCAGATATAAAAATAAAGGATCTAACTAAGGTGATGTGCCATGATTTAGATAAAATACACAATAAACCTATCTTTTGGATATGATCTAAGGGCCTGTTCGGCAATTTAGTATGTCCTAGAATGACAAAAAATAAAGATTGAAGCATGAACAGTGCATTCAATGACATAAAATAATTTTCACACCCATTCACTGAAAAGAGGAGTCAAAAGACATGTTCTAAACTAGTAAACTTGCATTAAAATTATAGAAGTTGTGCAAATGAACCATTCAAACAATAATGGCACAATATAAAGTTTATCAATAGCATAAGAAAAAAGAGAGGCTGAACAATGCACAGTCTATGAGTTCTTGCAATAATATAAATAGTAAAAAGGCTTGGTGTCTCTCTAAAATCTTGTAATTCTTGAACCCATGGAACTTGGAATATGTAACATGTAATCTTCAAACCCCTCCTCAGAAGCAAAGAGCAGTATATATAGCCAACGTTCACACCGCCCGACGAGTAGTAATTGAAAAGATTTGGAATCCTGAGAAAGGATGCAATAGCAATGATTCCCTTGTTCGTTGCAATAAAAGAACATTCAAGACATAACATTTGGTTGCTTCCCATCTAGGTGCATCCCCTATGAATGATAGTAATGGTCCTGGTAAAGTCCCGAATAGACAAGTTTTGCCACCTAGTATAGGCAGTTAAAACATGGTAGCATATCACAACCCTCCATCCTTTGTGCTGAAGAAGCATCCACAAGGAGACAAATGGCAACATGGCGCAACCCATGGTTCATTCTCCCCTCCCTTCGTTGAAATCTTGCACTGGGATGACATGTAGTAGCAATGTTTACTATATATGCTACTTGTGGGGCCCACCAAATATTTATGCAAATGGGAGCTACGTGGCATGCAGGCAGGGCTCAGTGAGGAAGTGAAGAGAAGTAGTTAAAAATAATCCATGGTGAAGACACGTGGGAGCATAGTAGGGGCCGGTAGAAGAGCAAAGGAGAGAATTCCTTTAGAGAGTGCTGAGTGGACACGTGGAAGAGGTCGGCGGTCATTTATAAAAAAGTGCCAATGATGTTTATTGGAGGCATGGGCTGGTACTTAGCAAAAAACAAAACTTGAAGGGAGCTTGATGAATTTTACATTCACAACTTTTGGTGACTATCAAGGGCGTTTTGCTTGAGGAATGAGGAATCCAAAATTTTATTTGGTTTCGCAAACCAGAGTGCCATCCATAGGACGATAGATTCAAAGTTTAGAAAGGGCTACCTATAAGGGCAACCAGTCATCCTCAGATGGTTTTGATATGTTGCACAGATTCTCTTGTGCTCCACTCAGGTCGAGCATTTCTTTATAAGACATCACCTTAGGGAAATTGGCCCCTGACTTGCAATGGAAAAGTAGCCACGCAATCGGATGGATGACACCTTCAATGTCTTATGCAGTAGGAGGCTGGCTAAAAATTTGGAAAATGGTAGGGTCTTGCTCCTTTTCTTCAATATTCTCTGCAATTTTCTCAACTACGACAACTAATTCATCCTTAAGAAACGGGGACAGCATGCCCATCTCAGTTAGCTAGGGAATTTTTTTCCACGTGCTATCCATAGTCCAGTTCAAAGTAGCTATGCAAGCATTAGTACGTAGGATGGCCGAGTGGCAGTGGATAAATTTATTTGTCGTCTTGGAAGCAACATTTTGATCCTTGATCCCTACCTTTCCTAAATTTCCATCAGAGACCATGTATAGCTTATTTAGAAAATCGTTTGCTTCAGGGACCCTTTCCGTAATGAATTGCGGAAACTGCTCAATGGCTCCGCAAACCTCTTGACTCAAGCTTGTTGCCTCTGACATATATCAGAGTGTTGGTTGTAGTGTTAGGGAGAAGGCCTTAACCTTTTCCCAGTATGAAATGTATAATTGTTGAGCTATTGGAATGAGGTCCGACTATGCAGTAGGTGCCTAGGGAGCGCTCTTTAGAAGGGAAATCTCCACATCCTTTGAGCTGAAATCCTCTGTTAATTCTGAAATCCTCTTTTTTTTGGATGCAAGTTGCTCCTTGATGTTACTTAGCTCCTTAAACTAGTTTTCCTCGTCCCGGGTGTGGTTTTCCAACTCTGTGTCAAGAGAAGACTTCATCACTTGAGCT
>VDFB02154432.1:0-18249 GCA_007258455.2 Sequoia sempervirens | reverse complement strand
ACAAGCATAATGCATATGTGTACATACAATCCTACATCCATACAATATACATGCACTGATACATATAGGCATACATAAATACATACAAACATGCATACATGACACACCAGCATACATGTACATACAAACATACAAATATATCAACAAACATTAAATAGACTGGAATTTAACATAAAGGAAGACATAACGCGAGCGCGTTATAACATGCTCGCATTATGTATTGCTTGACATGTATCCTGGATAAGTAAAAAAATGTCAAAACTAGGAAATAACATGAGCGTGTTATAACATGCTCATGTTATATCTTGCTTTGGGAATCCCCGAGCCTTAGCATTGTTATTTTCCTTGGAATACCAACCCAAAGGCTTGGAGGGAATTCCCAATGACCAAAGATGTGTTTTTGCAAATTCTACAAATATTCACATAATCGGGTTCGTGCTCACCATCATGATTGCATCTGGTTCAATATCGACAAAATCGAACACATGGGTAATGTTAGGTTCTCTCTTAGCTATCCAACGATGTAATTTTTTTCACTTTTTGGCAATGTTAAGCCTTTCATCCATATTTTCTTTTGTTTGTATGTCTCTTTTTTGCCAAAAAGTAGTGTTTGGTGTTTTTTTCATTATAAATTAACCGTTCATCGAAATTTCAAGTAAATTACATTTTTAGAAACTAGAACCCATTCTACAAATTTTTTTAAAAAATTAAAAATAATCAATTACTTTCCAAAATTTGTAGGGGGAGCACGGCCAAAATTCTACTTTTCAGGAAGTGCCCACTTAGAAAATTAGTAAAAAATCAAATATTCATTAAAAAAATATTAGAAAAATCATGCATCAACTAGATACTATTAGCTAACTTCTGACTGTAGCGATTTTAAAAATACAACAAAAAATTTCACCGTGCTAGGGTCGTACAAGAGTTGCTATGTTATGTTTTTTTGACAAAAACAACAACAATTTGTGTACGTCCCTCTTTTGAACCCCTTAATCTCAACCATTTTAAAAATAAATTAGTAGTTTAGAAAGTAGACTCAGAGCACTTCAATCCTTGTTTTTGTTCCATCTCAAAATTTTAAGTGTAACTATCCTCAATTTCACACCCAAGGTTAGTATTTCCTTATTTTAGAAAAAAAGTGGCCACTTAAGCCCCCTTTTTGGGAACCATCTTTGTGCACTTACTTAAATATTGAACTATTTAATTTACAAAACAATTTTATTAGTCAACTACTAAAGCATAATTAACAATCATTTACAAATTAGCTAACAGAGAGTGACCTCAAACATTTATAGTTAACCTAAGTTTTCAATTAATATATTCTTAATATTTTACCCTCACTAACTCTAACATTCAATACCCACTCATATAAAATCTAATAGAGTACTAAGTAATTCAAAATAAAAGTTAGTTGATAAATGAGGATCGAAAGTTAAGTTATACATATTAATTTTAAGTATTAGATAATAAAAGAATTACTTTTAACTCAATCAATTTAATACCTTAACTATCTCATTTTATTTCCACATTCTAACTCTCTCTCTTCCACAACTCATTAATACATATGAAAATATTTGTAGATATCTATGTATATATATTGAATAGAAAACCGATTACAAAATGACATATTGAATAATAGTTTGACAACATGTGCATACTCACTTTAACATACCTATTTGTAATTTTCATATATGTTTAAATGTAGACTTATAGGAGTGACAAGTATTTTCCCCTTAATTATCAATACAACTAAGTTTCCTTAAAGTTTCGAGAATGAGTAGGAAATAGAATTTTCTAGATTTATTAACTATACCAAGTAAAACTAATTACCTATCATGGACAAAACAAACTAGTTAAGAAGCACTAATATAAATGTACTATATGAAGATATTTGTATACAAGTATAAGCATGTACCTATGTAATAGGTATACGAGTGTGTTAAAATGTCACGATAATGAGGGGAACTATTTTTTTAAAGAAGCTTAAGCGGACTATGTTTTGGCTTAGTCCATGTTTTATTTCAATTCATAACAATCACTTGAAATGGTGATGCTAAATGAGACAATCTAGAAATATAGGCTTGCAATGTAACATTTGGGATGATAGAAAAGCATGTGAATAGTGTCAGCACAATCGAGGTATGTGGACTATTTGACCAAATACCTCAAGGATTCCATCTCATGATATGCAATTATTGTTATTATAAAGCCATATTAGAGATTTATTCAATCTCGAGCCTTAGAAAGAAATGAGATAAGTAGCCTAATACACCCACCCCATCTGTGCAAGTAGAATTTTTACCTTCTCATTAAGTCACTCTTCTTCAAACCAAGATGTTACGCTAATGTGCTTAAGAGAGCGGGGGTAATTGAAATGAGCATATGACAGGAAAATTAGTGCAGGGCACATATACATTATGCAAGGGGAATAAACATGCAACATCGATATAGAGGAAAGAATAAAATCCTATGATGGGAAATATGTTTTCTAAGTCACAAGAAGGGCAAATGCCATGATTACACAGAGATTTAGACATAAATATAATCATTATATAGTATTATATAGACATATAATTGATATAGTCACCATATAAAATTGAAAGGCAGTCGCCATATTAAATCGATATGAGCAAGAAAGAAGAGTATCATGGAGATGAAGTCCACCACACATCAAATAAGGAAGATTTGTCAAATAAGTCTAAGAAAGACACTGTTTGGCCATACTTGGTGGGCAAAGGAATCCTTGAACAAAACTGATAGTTGTTTCAATTAAGCTCAATACACCTTGGTTCACTAATATGGTTCAAGTATTTTTGGTAGCGGTTGCTTTATGGCTTAAGCATAAGAATACAAATTCGGTTGTGATTGCAAGCACTACATTCTAAAGAGGAAAGAAAAAAATGCTTAGGGAAGATCGTTCATCCACAGATTATTCTCATAATTTACATCTATAACCAGAAATTAGTTCAATACTCGGAAGACCTCGAGATCTATGAAATGAAGACAACGCCTACCAAATCTCAAGATCAAAATACACGAGGTATTGAATTGTTCTATCCATGTTCGGTTTCCTACTAATAAATTTAGCAACTATTGAAACGAAATCATATCAAAATAAAGACCAAAAACATAGGGATTGGTGTTTTATTGGGTGCACTAACATTGTAAGCGAGAGAAAGAATGCTCGGGAGAATACCTGAGATTTCTTCTCGTCTACATGGCTTACCTTATTCTTCCATGCGAGTTGGTGGTGTGATAGATTTGTTGCCTTCTCATAAATTCCTTGCCCCCCCTTCCACGCTTTGATCAGATGGGCATCTACGATGATATCCTTCACGAAATACATCAATATGGCTTCAAGAAACCCTCCGCCATTCAGCAGAGAGCCATCATGTCCATCTCCTCTAGTTGTGACGTCATTGCATAGGCTTGGTCTGGTATGGGAAAGACCTCCATGCTCACCCTCACTGTCTGTCAAATGATTAATACCTCCATATCACCTTTCATTGAAGGTAACAAACCATGCAATTCCTCACACTAAATTTTGTAAGGAAAGCTAGATGCGGAAACAACTCTCCTAACGTCAATGCCTCAGGGAAGAATGCAAATATACTTTTAATTTTTTCAATTAAAGTTCAATTAAGATGCAATTTGAACTAAATATCAAAAACAGAGAATTAGAAAAATACAGATAAACACCAGATTTACATGGGAAAACCCTTACGGGAGAAAAACCCACCACACCAAGAGAAATCACTTTGTATTACAGTAATGGAGATTACATACAAATTTCAGACTTATCTTTCTAATGTCATACTACAACAGCTTTCACTATGATCAATCTTGTACAGGAACCATCACTTTACAGTCTACACATAATAGAATTTACTCTGATACAATTCTAACTGTTCACACACTTGTTGATCGAACCAACCGAACCATCGAGCATCTGCAATAGCAAACTATATTCATGTTGTCCCCTGTCTATTGAGCTTCCTCACAGAACTGTCTTCCAACAGTTTCCATTCAACTTCTCTGATTGGTCCACAGGACACCACATAGGAAAGTATCACTCAGTCAAATGGCTTCAAGTTGTGTTGTCATATCGGTGAGACATTGAACGTGTCTCCCCAATGCCAACACAGTAAACACTCGATATCGCCAAGACTCCATCCTATCGCCAAGATGTTACATCGAGTCCAAAGAGCTATCGCTCAGCTTTCGCCATGTCACCAAGACATATCACTTTCGCTGAGACATCATACCGAAGCTTCAAACTCACACAGCTGTGAGTTTTCCATTCGGAAAAACTATTGCTCTTCGGTGAGACCACATACCGATATTCAAAGTCACAATGATCTCAACATTCCTATCGGCAAGACTTACCACTCGCCAAGACGTTTCATCGAGATACATTAAGTTACATCGAAGCCATCAGCAGTCACCAAGACTATCGTCCTTCGCTGAGACTCTACTCTGAGATCCTTATGTTTCACCGAGCACCAAATGGTCGGCAAGACATATCTTTCGCCAAAAGGTTTCACCGAGCTCTCATATGTTACTCCAAAACCATACTACTATCGGCAAGACCTTTTTCCATCACTAAGACCTCACACCGAGACCTTTGTGCTACTTTGAGTGTATACCATCGGTGAGACACACCAACTGTCACCAAGAGTTCTTCCCAAGTGTTCAAGTCACCCCAATGTCTCCAGAATAAAGTTGTCAGCGAGACATCCATATCATTGAGAGCTCATAGCGAACATCCAAGACTCTCCCTGATATACGATTGAATGGCCTATCGGCCAGAGGTCTCCACGGGCGGTGAGAGGTTACAAAGAACAAACTGTCACAGCGATAGGCTCCAAAGTAAAAGCATTCGACAAGACTCCTACAAGGTCACGGTGACTTGTACAAAACATAATGCTACTAATCTACTCGTCGACCAGACAGAATATGTCACACCGACATGGCTCCAGTAGAGGTTACAGCCTGTGATGATTTAGGCACATATTTCCAACAATCTCCCACTTGACGAAGATCACACAGGCACCTCCAGAGCACAACAAAACTTACTGAAAATCATGGGCACTAATTCCCATTGAATTGGCACACCACCTGAACTTGTCTGTGCTCACTGGATTTGTCAATGAATCTGCAACATTCTCCAGAGTATCAACTTTTTCCAAACTGACCTTTCCATCCTCCACCATATCTCATACAAAGTGGTATTGTACATCTATATGTTTCGTCCTGGCATGGAAAGTAGGATTCTTTTCCAGACAAATTGCACTCTAACTATCACAAAAAATAGTTATTTGCCCTGCATCAAAACCAATGTTAGAACACAAACGTTTTAGCCAAACTGCTTCTTTACAAGCATGAGTAACTGCCATGTATTCAGCTTATGTAGTGGACAAAGCGACTACAGCCTGCCGCTTACTCGTCCAACTCACTGCACCATCATTCAACATGAAATTATATCCACTGGTGGACCTCCTGCTGTCAATGTCCCCTCCCCAATCAGAATCTACATATCCACGAATGCTGAGATTCCTCTGTGATTCAACCAAGTTCCCATGGTAACACAAAGCAAAATCTGAAGTACCCTTCAAATATCTAAACACTCTCTTCATAGCATCCCAATGTATTCTTCCAGGATTAGCCATAAACTGACTAAGAACTCCCACTGCTTGGGCAATGTCTGGCCTTGTACAGACCATTGCATACATGAGACTGCCAACTACACTGGCATAGAGATTTACCTTTGCGGTCATGTCCTCCATCGTTGATTTTGGATAGTCTTCAGCGGATAGCCGTTCCTACAGAGACTAGAACAACTAGTTGCTTGCAATCATTCATCCCAAATCTCTCTAGGACAGTGTTGATATACTTACTTTGGCTGAGCCAAAGCTTTCTACTTCCTCTATCCATTTTTATTTCCATCCCTAGAATATACCTTGATGTACCTAGATCTTTCATTTTGAACTTAGTAGACAACTGAGACTTAAGATCAGAAATCATTAGCTTACTATTGCCTATGAACAACATATCATCAACATAGAGAGCAATAATAAGCACTCAATCACTTTCAGCTTTATAATAAACACAATGATCAAATTTTACGATCTCACAAATCCCAAAGACAATACAAAAGAAATTATCAAATTTATGGTACCACATTCTAGGTGAGCTGCTTTAACCCATATAGAGCTTTTTTAATTTGCAAGCCGGTTTCTCTTTACCTTTTTCTACAAAGTGCTCAGGTTGGGACATATAAATTTCTTCTTCAAGGTCACCATGAAGAAATGTTGTCTTCGCATCCATCTGTTCAATCTCTAAGTCATACACTGCGGCAAGTGACAAAAGAAATCTGATAGACGTCAGCTTAGCTACAGGAGAAAAAATTTCTCCATAATCAATTCCCTCTACATGGGAATGACCATACATAGTAATCTCACATGGCACTTTCCTGCTTGCCATCCAAACCAATCTTCTTTTTAAATACCCATTTGCATCCCATAGCTTTTCTGACTTTAGGCAAGGGCACCAAACTCCAAGTTTCATTCTTTTCTAATGATGCCATTTCCTCATTCATGGCCTCCAACCAAGAGTCTGAATCAGACATTCTAAATGCCTTGTTTACAGTCCTAGGCTCATCAGTGCTAGAAATCAAAGCATAGGCACAAGTAGAATCTATCAAAGAGAACCCATACCTATCAGGTTGTTTTCTTTCACGGGTTGACCTCTTCACTTGCTGAGGCTGAGGTTCTTCTTCTTCTTCAAAACTTTCAGAACTGTTTGAGCTCTCCTTAGTTTCAGGTACATTTTGAATTTTCAATTCCTCTTTATCTGGTGTAGGAGGAATTCCAACTACATCCTTATTGTTCTCTGACTTTTTCTCTGACTGCAGATCCAAGGTAGAAGGTTTCAGCTCACGAAAGATTACACTTCTATTGTATACAACCTTCTCTGTATCAGGATTCCAAAGCTTGTATCCTTTTATGCCAACGCTATAGCTAATAAAGATACATTTGATAGCCTTGTTCTCTAATTTAGATCTTTTCTCATACGACACATGAGCATATGCCTCACAGCCAAAAACACGAATATGTCTTAAAGAGGGCTTCTTACCAGACCACGCTTCCAGAGGTGTTTTCTCAACAAGAGCAGAATTTGGAGAATGATTAATCAAGTAACATGCAGTAGCAACAACCTCAGCCTAGAACTTCTCCTCCAGACCAGCACTACTCAACATACTTCATGCTCTCCATCATTGTCCTATTGAACCTTTTTGCAACTCCATTCTGCTGTGGAGTATATGGTGTAGTCTTATGCCTTTTAATCCATGGTCTTTACAATTACTCGAAATGTGAGGGCAGGAACAAACCATTATCAGGTCCTTAAGCATTTTGTTTTTCTTCTAGTCCTAATTTTCTACAAAGGTTCTTGAAATTCCTTAAATCATTTGAACATACAGTTTACTTTTCAAAAATAAACAAATGTTCTTCTCAAATAATCATCAATGAATGATACATAGTACCTCGACTTAGACAAAGAAGGAACATTCACTAGACCAAATACGTTAGAATGAATATAATCTAGCAAACCAGAAGATTTATGAGGGCTGGAATAAAAAGAAACATGAATTGCTGCTTTCCATATATCTGATGTTCATGAATTCAAATTCAAGGTTACAATCTTCAAGCCCCTCAACCAAGATTTTGTTCTTCAAGGTTTTTAAACCTTTTTTCTCCTATGTGGCCTAGCCTATGATGCTAGAGCATAGTCTTTTCTATTGGAAGTTTAACTTCCATAGAGTTTACATAATTAGGAACATTTCCCTCTTTTCCTCCATGCTTCTGAGGAGAAGTTATTTACATTGAGCAAGTGTGCATCCGGCAGCCGCAGGAATTACCAATCCCCAGGCACCACTTGCTAGCACCATTGAGCCTTTAGTCATCTTGCAGCCATTTTTAGAGAATGTGACTTGCACTCCAATATCATTTAGCATACTTACAGAAAGTAAGTTTCGAGCCAAACCTAGTATATGCATTACATTATTGATTCCCTTCACTCTACCATCGAGTTAGTTTTGACTCTTCCGGTAACAATCTCTAAAAGTTGGATAACGCAGTACACCTTCCACCATCATTATTTTTTCATACTTTGTGAAGACGGAGTCTCTATGAGGGCGTCATGTGGAAAAGATGCTCTAGAATCAATGTGACCGGACATCATCTGATGCCTATGTAGCCAAGGCTGCAATGAAGGCGCCACCATCACTGTGAGAAGAATCATTGTTGGAAGAATACTTCTTCTTCTTCTCCTCCTCTTTACAATCCTTTCATACATGACTAGGTTGCCCACAGTTCCAGCACTTCACCTTGGACTTCTTTCCAGGAGACTTTGATCTCCCCTCTAATTTCGATTTGGACTTCTTTTCCTTCTTCTTTCCTTTCTCCTTTGACCTTCCTCTAATATCAAGGGCCTCCTTTTCCATCTCAGAAGATTTCCTTCTCATCTCTTCTGATAGCAAAGATGCAACAACATCTGCCATCTTGAAACTAGATGTTGTACTCCCAATAGCCATCACTAGGTGATCCCATGAATCTAGCAAAGAACACAATATCAGCATGCAGCGATCCTCTTCATCAATCTTTACACCAACAAAAGTTAACTGTGCAATCAACATATTGAATGTGTTCAAATGATTAGCAACAAACCCTCCTTCCTGCATTCTCAAAGAGTATAACTTCTTCCTCAAGAACAGTTTATTCACCAAGGACTTCCCCTAATAAATAGATGCCAGTCTCTTCCACAAGGAAGAGGCAGTCTTCTCTTCATGCACATTGAGAAGAACGGAGTCTTCCAAGCAGAGCCTTATCAGCCCCTTAGACTTTCTATCTGCAAGGTCCCAATCTTCTTGCTTCATGCCTATAGGTTTAGTTCCAAACACAGCAAGCCACAGATCACAATCCACTAAAAGATCCTCCATTTTGAGTTTCCACAACTCAAAATTGTTGCCATTGAACTTCTCTATTTCAATCTTTCTTGACATGCTAGCCATCTCAATCTGTAATTCAAAATTAACAAACTTCTACAAGACTCCCACTAAACAAAATTGACACAAAAAACCCAACGTACCCACAAGGATAACACAACTGGCTAGGCTCTTCTACCACTTGTAAGGAAAGCTAGATGCGGAAACAACTCTCCTAATGTCAATACCTCAGGGAAGAATGCAGATATACTTTTAAATTTTTCAATTACAGTTCAATTAAGATGCACTTTGAACTAAATATCAGAAATAGAGAATTAGACAAATACAGATGAACACAAGATTTACATGGGAAAACCCTTACGGGAGAAAAACCCACCACACCAAGAGAAATCACTTTGTATTACAGTAATGGAGATTACATAAAAATGTCAGACTTATCTTTCTAATGTCATACTATAGCAGCTTTCACTATGATCAATCTTGTACAGGAACCATCACGTTACAGTCTACACATAATAGAATTTACTCTGATACAATTCGAACTATTCACACACTTGTTGATCGAACCAACCGAACCATCGAGCATCTGCAACAACAAACTATATTCATGTCGTTCCCTATCTGTCGAGCTTCCTCACAGAATTGCCTCAATGAACTATCTTCCAACAGTTTCCATTCGGCTTCTCTAATTGGTCCACACAATGCCACATAGGAAAGTCTCACTCGGTCAAATGGCTTCAAGCTGTGTTGTCATATCGGTGAGACACTGAACATGTCTCCCTGATGCCAACACAGTAAACACTTGATATCACCAAGACTCCATCCTATTGCCAAGATGTTACATCGAGTCCAAAGAGCTATCGCTCAACTTTCGCCATGTCGCCAAGACATATCACTTTCGCTGAGACATCATACCGAAGCTTCAAAGTCACACAGCCGTGAGTTTTCCATTCAACAAGACTATCGCTCTTCGGTGAGACCACATACCGATATTCAAAGTCACAATGATCTCAACATTCCTATCGACAAGACTTACCACTCGCCAAGAGGTTTCATCGAGATACATTAAGTTACATCGAAGCCATCAGCAATCACCAAGACTATCATCCTTCACTGAGACTCTACTCCGAGAACCTTATGTTTCATCGAGCATCGAACGGTCGGCAAGACATATCTTTCACCAAAAGGTTTCACCGAGCTCTCATATGTTACTCTGAAACCATACTACTATTGGCAAGACCTTTGTCCATTGCTAAGACCTCACACCAAGACCTTTGTGCTGCTTCGAGTGTATACCGTCGGTGAGACACACCAACTGTCGCCAAGAGTTCTTCCCGAGTGTTCAAGTCACCCCAATGTCTCAAGAATAAAGTTTTCGGCGAGACATCCATATCGTTGGGAGCTCATAGCGAACATCCAAGACTCTCCCCAATATACGATTGAATGGCCTGTCGGCCAGAGGTCTCCACAGGCGGTGAGAGGTTACAACAAACAAACTGTCATAGCGATAGGCTCCAAAGTAAAAGCATTCGATGAGACTCCTGCAAGGTCACAACAACCTATACAAAACACAATGCTACTAATCTACTCGTCGGCCAGACATAGAATATGTCACACCGACATGGTTCCAGTAGAGGTTACAACCTGTGATGATTTAGGCACATATTTCCAACAAATTCTTAACTAATTTTAGACAATATTAGCGAGATCGGGAAGGGGAGAAAACTAAACTCCTTCAAAATAGGGGTAGTTGTGGGTTTGTTGGTTTTCTTTGTATACTATATACTTAGTTCCTCTAGGATAAATAAGTCACTTTAGATCATTTTCTTAGTTGTGTATCCTAACTAATATAGAGTAAGCTTTTTCATTTTAATTGACTACTACATAATAGTTTATGTGTTGAAAGAATTGTTTCCATTCTTTGTAGTTTTTACATTGGAATACAAATCATATTTAATTTCATGCCAATATACTTCTTTCATAAAGATATTTGTTTGAAATAAGTGCTTCATAACCCATCTAATCAAATCATAATTAACCTATCAAAAAGGCAATAGGAATTTTCTAAAGAAAAGAACACTTGACCCAATCATAAGTGTATGGCCTTGAAGAAAGGAGTGATCCACCTTAGCAATAACAACTACCTGATTTAGACCTGGTATGTGCAGGATCATGATGGGCCAAAAAGTGGCAACATGAAAAAAGTAGCATTTTGAACTCGCCAAAAAATGCGTAAATCCTGAGTTGACTTTTTTTTGGGGTTGGGTGTCAGTACATTGCTCCATAGCAATGCCCAAGCCAAAGTACTACAAATCAAATATCCGATTTGTTTTGGATATCCAATTCGTGTCTAATATCTATTTTGAAAACCATTTTAAAATGTAATATTTTGGTGCTATAAATCGGATATTTGATCTAAATTGGTTATCCGATTTTTGCACACATATACCCAAGATTAATTAGGAGGTGGAGGGTTGGAAAGAAAGAGAGAGAGAGAGAGGGAGAGAGAGAGGGAAAGGGAGAGAGAGAGAGAGGGACGGGGAGAGAGAGAGAGAGAGAGAGAGAGAGAGAGAGAAAGAGAGGAGAATTAGGAAGGGAGAGAGATAGAGGGGGAAAGGAGGGAAATGAGAGGGAGAGAGGAGGAAGGGAGGGGGGGAGGGGAAGGAAAGCAGGAATGGAATGGAATAATGGAATGGAAGATGGAATGGAAAGGAATACAAAGAATTAAACATGTACACATAAGAACACCGTGATTTTACGTGGGAAAACCCTTACAAGAGAAAAACCCACCACACCAAGATAAGTCGCTTTGTATTACAATAATAAGAATTACATACAGAGATCAGACTTATCTTTCTAATGTCAGTTTACAACAGCATTCACAATGATCAACCTTGTATAGAACATTCACATTTCAATGCTCTCAGAATCTGATTCACACTGATACACATTGAACAATTCATCCAACCATCGAACCAGATTGCATCTCCAATTCCTAAGTATATCCATGATGCCCCTGTCTATCGAACTTCCTCTCAGTAACGGCCACAACAGTCCAACTGCTAGTGGTTCCCATTCAGCTTCTCTGATTGGTCGTAGACTCCCCACATAGGATAGTCATCACTCAGTCAAAGATGTTCATAATGTATTCGCATGTAGGTGAGACACTAACTGTGTCTCCCCGATGCCACAAAGCTAGATCATCATTATTGCCAAGAGTCATCACTATCAGCAAGACATTATACCGAGTTCACAAGCTGCATCGACCTCAGCATTCTCATCAGTGAGACAATCGCCATTCGATGAGACATCACACCGAAGTTCCAAAGTCACATAGACAAGAGTATTCCCATCAACAAGACTATCATCCTTTGCCAAGAGATCACACTGAGCCTTCATGTTTTTCTGAAATGTCCAACAGTCAGCAAGACATACCGCTATTGATAGGAGGTTACACCGATGTTCATACCCATCGGTGAGAGAACCAACCATCGGCAAGAATTCTTACTGAGACTTCCATATTACCCCAATGAGCATCGGTGAGACAAACATATGTCGCCAAGATTTCATAGCAAAGCCTTCGTGTTACCCCGAAGACTCCAAGTGAATACTTATTGGCAAGACTTCTCTTGTCGATATGAGACATACCGAACGTCCAAGTCTCTCCCCGAAATTACTTGTCGCCCAGGGTCTCCCCCATATCTGATAAGAGTGGCCTATCGGCCAGAGATCTCCACTCAGTAGAGGGTTATAGCGAACACCACAATTCATAGCAACAACACCAGTTTACAAGACATCAACAAAGTCACAGCAACCAGAACATTTCAAAAGGTTTCACATCTGCTAGTCGGCTAGACACAATGAAGGTCATACCAACTTTTCTCTTCTAGAGGTTTCAGCCTATGAGATTGAGACACATATTTCCAACAATCTACCACTTGACAAAGATCACATAGGAACCTCCAGAGCACAACACAACTACTGAAATTCATGGGCACTGAGGCCCATCAAATTGGCACACCACCTAAACTTGTTTTTGCTCACTGGCTTTGTTAATGCATCTGCAACATTCTCTCGTAAAAAGTATACTATACATTTATATGTTTCGTCCTAGCATGGAAAGTAGAATTCTTTGCCAAACAAATAGCACTCTGATTGTCACAATAAATTGTTATTTTCCCTGCATCAAAACCAATATTAGAACACAAACGTCTTAACCAGATTGCATCTTTATAGGCGTGTGTTGCTGCCATGTATTCTGCCTCTGTAGTGGACAAAGCGACTATAGCCTGGCGCTTACTCATCCAACTAACTACACCACCATTCAACATGAAAGTATATCCACTAGTGGATCTTCTGTTGTCAATGTCCCCTGCCCAATCAGAATCCACATAGCCTTGAATGCTGAGAGTCCTCTATGATTCAACCAAGTTCCCATGGTAACACAAAGCATATTCTGAAGTGCCCTTCAAATATCTGAATACTCTTTTCACAACATCCCAATGTGTCCTTCCAGGATTAGCCATAAACTGACTGAGTACTCCCACTGCTTGGGAAATGGTTGGCCTTGTACAGACCATTGCATACATAAGACTTCCAACTGCACTAGCATAGGGTACACTAGTCATGTCCTCCATCTCAGTAGGAGATTTTGGATAGTCTTCAACAGATAGCTTTGTTCCTTACAAAACTGGAACAACTAGCTGCTTGCAATCATTCATACAAAATCTCTCTAGAACAGTCTTGATATACTTACTCTAACTGAGCCAAAGTTTTATACTATTCATGTCCCTGGTTATCGCCATCCCCAGAATATACCTTGCTGCACCAATATCTTTCATTTTTAACTTAGTAGACAACTGAGACTTAAGATCAGAAATCATTAACTTATTATTGCCTATGAACAACATATCAATATAGAGAGCAATAATAAGAACTTGATCACTTTCAGCTTTGTAATACACATAATGATCAGATTTTGATCTTACAAATCCCAATGACAAAACAAAAGTGTCAAACTTCTAGTACCACATTCTAGGAGACTGCTTTAACCCATATAGAGATTTATTCAACTTGCAAACCAATCTTTCTTTACCTTTTTCCACAAAGTGCTCATGCTGGGACATATAAATCTCTTCTTCAAGATCACCATGAAGAAATGTTGTCTTCACATCCATCTGTTCGACCTCTAAGTCATAATGTTGTTGTAAGTGACAAAAGAAATCTTAATGGATGTCGTACTCTTTTAGCTAGCTAGATAGGGCCTCTATAATCAATTTCTGTCACCTAGGAATAACCCTTTCTTTCTCAAGAACCAACTCGCTTCTTTATACTTTTTCCACACCGCTATCTAAACTATATTCTTTCTTTTTAAACACCCATTTGTAGCCAACAACCTTTTGCCTTTAAAAGGGCACCAAACCCAAGTATCATCTTTCTAATGATGCCATTTGTTCATTCATGCATTCCAACCAAGAGCTTGAATTAGACATTCTAAATGCCTCTTCAATAACCAGCCCACCGCTAGAAATTAAAGCATAAAGGGCACAGTAGACCTATCAAAGAAAACCCATACCTATTAGGTTGCTTTCTTTCACGAAGTTCTCAATTCCTCTCTCTTATCCGGTGTCAAAACTAATTTCAACTACATCCCGAGCCATTTTGTCTTTGATCAGATCCAAAGTAGGAAGGCTCTTACCATGAAATATTACACTTTTGTTGTACAAACCCTTTCTCCTCAGACGATTCCAAAGCTTAGATCCTTTTATGCCGCCATTTCATAACCAATGTAAAAATACACTTGATGTACCCTTTGAGCCTTAATTTAGATCTTTCTCATACTCTACACATGTATATATGTTCTCACGCTCAAAAACATGAATATGTCTTAAAGAGGGCTTCTTACCGCATCTCATGCTTTTAAAGGTGTTTTCTCAACAAGAGCAGAATTCGAAGAACGGTTTCTCAAATAACATGTTGTAGCAACTACCTCAGCCCATAACTTCTCCTCCAAGCCAACACTTCTCAGCATACTTTGTGCTCTTTCCATCACTGTCCTATTGAACCTTTCTGCAACTCCATTTTGCTACAGAGTATAAGGTATAGTTTTATGTCTTTTAATCCCATGATCTTTACATTACCTCTCAAAATCATCAGAACAAAATTCACCGCCATTATCAATCCTTAAACATTTTATTTTTCTTCCAGTCTGATTTTCTACAAAGTTCTTAAATTCGTTAAACTGACTAAACACTTCTGAATTACTTTTTTTAAAATAGACAAATGCCTTTCTTGAATAAACATCAATAAACGATACATAGTACCTTGACTTAGACAAAGAAGGAACATTCACTGGACCAAATACATCAAAATGAATATAATCTAGCAAACCAGAAGATTTATGAGGACTGGAATAAAATGAAACACAGTGTTGTTTACCATATATACAATGTTCACATAATTCAAATTCGAGGTTACAATCTCCAAGCCCCTCAACCAGATTTTTATTTTTCAAGGTTTTTAAACCTTTCTCACCAATGTGACCTAGCCTATGGTGCCGGGGCATATTATTTTCTACTGGAAGTTTAACTTTCATAGATTTTACATAATCAGGAACGTTTTCTTCTTTTCCTCCATGAGTAGCTTTTTGTGACTTTGCAGAGACACTATTGCTTTGCACATCATGTGCATCAAGCTTATACAAGGTACCAACACGAGCACCTCTTGCTAGCACCATAGAGCCTCTAGTCATCTTGCAGCCATTTCCAGAGAATGTGACTTGCACTCCAATATCAGTTAGCATACTAACAAAAAGTAAGTTTCGAGCCAGACCTGGTATATGCATTACATCATTAATTCCCTTCACTCTTCCATCAAGGAATTGAATTTTGACTCTTCCACGGCCAACTATTTCCAATGATGAATCACTTGCCAAATACACTTTTCCACCATCATATTTTTCATACTTCGTGAACTAGTCTCTATGAGATGTCATGTGGAAAGATGCTCCAAAATCAATCAGCTAAACATCATTTGATGCCTATGTAGGCAAAGCTGCAATGAAAGTGCCTGCATCACTCTGAGAAGAATCATTGTCGAAAGAATACTTCTTCTTCTTCTTCTTCTCCTATTTACAATCCTTTCGGACATGACTAGGTTGCCCACAATTCCATCACTCTCTTTGAATTTTTCCAGTGAGACTTTGATCTCCTCCCCATTTTGATTTTGACTTCTTGTCCTTCTTCTTGCCTTTATCTTCTCGGACATCTACCTCTTAACAAAGAAGAGTCTCCTTCGGCCATCTTAGAAGATTTCTCATCTCTCTTTGATAACAAAGAAGAAACAACATCTTCATCTTGAAATTGATGTTGTACTCCCAATAGCCATCACCAGGTGATCCCAAGAATCTAGCAAAGAACACAATAAAAGCATACATCGATCCTCTTCATCAATCTTCACACCAACAAATATTAATCATGCAATCAACATGTTGAATGTGTTCAAATGATCAGCTACAAACCCTCCTTCCTGCATTCTCAAAGTGTACAAATTCTTCCTTAAGAACAATTTATTCACCAAGGACTTCCCCTGATAAATAGATGTCAGTCTCTTCCACAAGGAAGATGCAGTCTTCTCTTCATGCACATTCAGAAGAACAGAGTCTATTAGACAAATCCTTATTAGCCCCTTTGATTTTCTATATGCAAGGTCCCAATCTTCTTACTTCATGCCTGTAGGCTTCGTTCTAGACACAACAATCCAAAGATCACGATCAACCAACAGATCTTCCATTTTAAGTTTCCACAACTCAAAATTGTTGCCATTGAATTTCTCAATTTCAATCTTTCTTGACATGCTTACCATCTTAACCTGTAATTTGAATTACCAAACTTCTACAAGACTCCCATTAAACAGAAATTGACTCAAAAAACCTAATGTACCCACAAGGATAAAACAACTAGCCAGGCTCTGATACCACTTGTAAGGAAAGCTAAGTGCGAAAACAACTCTCCTCACGTCAAAATCTCAGGGAAGAATGTAGAGATACTTTTAAATTTTCAATTATAGTCTAATTAAGATACACTTGAAAGCAATAGCAGAAAAAAAGAATTAAACATACACACAAGAACACCAGATTTATGTGGGAAAACCCGTATGGGAGAAAAACCCACCACACCAAGAGAACTCACTTTGTATTACAATAATAAGAATTACATACAGAGATCAGACTTATCTTTCTGATGTCAGTTTACAACAGCATTCACAATGATCAACCTTGTATAGAACATTCACATTTCAATGCTCTCATAATTCGATTCACACTGATACACATTGAACAATTCATCCAACCATCGAACCAGACCGCATCTCCAATTCTTGAGTATATCCATGACGCCCTTGTCTATCGAACTTCCTCTTAGTAACGGCCACAACAGTCCAACTACTAGCGGTTCCCATTCGGCTTCTCTAATTGGTTGTAGACTCACCACGTAAGATAGTCATCACTCGGTCAAAGGTGTTCACAATGTATTCGCATGTCAGTGAGACACTAACTGTGTCTCCCCGATGCCACAAAGCCAAATCATCATTATCACCAAGAGTCTTCACTATCGGCAAGATGTTATATCGAGTTCACAAGCTACATCAACCTCAGCATTCTCATCGACGATACATCACACCGAAGTTCGAAAGTCACATAGAAAAGAGTATTCCCATCGGCAAGACTATCATCCTTCGCCAAGAGATTACACCGAGCCTTCATGTTATTCTGAAATTTCCAACAGTCGGCAAGACATACCGCTATTGCTAGGAGGTTACACTAATGTTCATACCCATCGGCGAGAAAACCAACCCTTGGAAAGACTTCTTACCGAGACTTCCATGTTACCCCGATGAGCATCAATGAGACAAACATATGTCGCAAAAAAGTTCATAGCGAAGCCTCCGTGTTACCCTGAAGACTCCAAGTGAATACTTATCAGCAAGACTTATCTTGTCGATATGAGACATACCAAATGTCCAAGTCTCTCCCCAAAACTGCTTGTCTCCCAGAGTCTCCTTGATATCTGATAAGAGTGGCCTGTCGGCTAGAGATCTCCACTTGGTAGAGGGTTACAAAAAACACCACAAGTCATAGCAACAACACCAGTCGGCAAGACATCAACAAAGTCACAGTGACCAGAACATTTCAAAAGGTTTCACATCTGCTAGTTGGCCAGACACAATGAAGGTCATACCAACTTTTC
>VDFB02154431.1:0-26409 GCA_007258455.2 Sequoia sempervirens | reverse complement strand
CACTTTACTAGAGTGAAGTGTTGTGATTGAACATGAGAAGGATGAGAAACTCGAGAATCATTTCTGACCTCAGAAAGAGGGGAAGTGACAAAATATGGGGAAGGAGGCGTTGTTTCTATCATGAGGATAATACAAGCCAAGGTGGAACAAGATGTAGAAGATAAAATAGACCTTTTACAACCATCATTTGAAATAAGTTCATTTTCCAACTTATGCATCAATGGAGGATATGAGATCCTCACAGCAGAAGTGGAAGAGGGGGAAGGAGAAGGAGCCATGAAAGACACAACCTTTGTATAATTCATGATGATGGACTAAGGGAAAGGAGGAAGATCTAGTAAAGAAGTGATCAAAGGTGGTTCCGTAGAAGGAGAAATGAACATTTTCACTCGCTTGGGGTGAGGCTCATCGAGATCCATTGAGGAAGAAAATAGAGGCAATGGGAAAAGAAGTAGGGAATTGAAACAAAACAAGAGCATAAGCAAAAATGGAAGCAAAGAAGGGAGACAAAAAGGTAAGCAAAGAGCATGTGTGCATCCTTGGTCTTCAGGAAGCTTTGCACTCCTAAGCTAATACTCATCGACGATGTTTATGCTCATCCACAATTGAATTGTGACGGGCTAAGGGTAATAGGAAGTTTATCTTGAGAAGACTTCGAGGGATCCTATTCAATTAATATGAGTAGCCTCCACAACCATCACTAGTAGAAGAGTGAGTCTCTAAAGAGGGACAAGAGGGAGGATAAGAAATAGGAGATGGTTCTCGACTATAGGCCCCTTTCCCTTTGTCTACTTTAGAGGATTGTGGAGGAATGAGAGGAGGCCTCCCAAAGGCCAAGATGTAGGTAAACTCCATGTGAATGCTTACCTTATCGTGATAGGGGGGTCGGGGAACGTAGGAAAAAATCAAGAGTTGGAAGATTCTGTGGTTTGGACCTCCACAACACCTAAACCCAATTAAAATAAGGAAAAAGTGGAAAAGGAGAGGCTATGATGCTATAAGAAACCTCACGCAACCTTTACAAAGGTCTACACACATGTTGTAGGTCCAATAACAAGTTTTAGAAGCAAAAAATTAACTGTAGAGACACAAACTAAGTTGTTGTCAAAAATAGACTACTACGGGCAGTTGTAGCAATGGTTGTAGGTGACCATTTATAGTTTCAACTTCATAAAAGACTTCAAACTTTCAAATAAAAAACATACTTTCATAATATAAAACTAATTTCAAATACCACTCACAAGACATGCATAGTGATAACAACTATGGAGAGGATAATTATATTTATTCAAAATACAATTTTTTTACATTATTTTACACGCATTCGTACAATAGTTACAAAATAGAAATTCCTTTTTTATTCATCTTCCTTCCTCTTTTTTTGCTATGTGTCTATTGTTTTCCTCTATTCCTTCTACTTCAGATAATCTTTCATTTATTCTCTTTGTCACTTTTGTTCTTCTATGCTTATTGCTGCTCTGGAACTTCCCTTTTTTCTCTTTTTCTTCTTCCCTCTTTTTGTTGTTCTATTCTTCTCCTCAAAACTACCAAAAATCTAGAAGCTTCCTCTACAAATATCACCTAAAATAGTTGCAATGTTCAAAACCTTTCATAAATTCCCCCAACTACCTCTTTTGAGCTCAAAACTCTCGCTCAAGTTTTCCCTTTTTAATTTTTATTGGTGTCGCTCATTAAATGAGCATACAAGAAGGTATTTTGCTACCTTCAAATCAAAACAAAATTCAAATTTAAAATTTCAAAACTTATGGCTCCATATATAGTGGAATTAGTTGAGGAAAAGTACAAAAAGATATTTTTTTAAAATATGATACCCATGCATCAAACTATTGGGCTAGAAAAATTGTGTTGTGTAAAATTTTATATTGTTGTGAGTTAAAGGTCCCATTGTTGTGGGTTAGAAACTCTGTCATCTTGTGTTAACTATAATGATTCTAGCTCTATTGGGCTTATCCACATTGCATCTTCCACTGGTCTACCCTTTCATTTTACTAGATACTCACTGTATTCTTTGCCCCTTGTCTTCCTAATCACTCTTGAATCCAAAATAACTTCAATTTCCTCTCATGCTTTCTTGGGTAGTTGCTCCTATTTTTCTTGTAATATATCCTATTTTTCTTGCTATTGGGATGTCTCTCCCTCATGGTAAGTATATAAATTAGAAACATTAAAATTTGGAGATATTTCCAAACCTTTAGGTAGTTCTAATTCGTAGGCATTTGGTGAGAACTTCTTGATGATCTTACACGGTCCAATATTCTTCCACTTGAGTTTGTTGTAGGGATGGCTGGGAAATATTTCCTTTCATAGATGTGTTGAAATACCATGTCTCCCACTTCAAAATTATTTTCTCTCCTCTTCAAATCAGCTTTCTCTTTTATACTGTTGGTTGCTCCAATTGAGTCTTCCTCTCACTTGTTGATGTAAATATTGCATATATTTTTCCAAACTCCTCTCCTTCAACACTTCTTTTATACCCCTCAGTATTTGCAAGCTCCCTTAGTTCTGAAATACCCCTA
Source organism: Sequoia sempervirens (assembly GCA_007258455.2). NCBI lineage: Eukaryota > Viridiplantae > Streptophyta > Pinopsida > Cupressales > Cupressaceae > Sequoia > Sequoia sempervirens. The sequence continues at coordinate 23,872 of VDFB02154431.1, read as the reverse complement.
GGATTGTACCCATATACAATATAAAATAGAGTCTTACTTGCACCTTTGTTGACTGAGTCATTATATGCAAACTCAACTTGAGAAATACTAAAGCCCATTGCTTAGGCTTGTCACCAGCTAAACATCTTAGGAAATTTCCTAAGCTACAGTTAACAACTTCAGTCTATCCATCTGTTTGAGGATGATATGCAGAACTAAACTTTATATTAGTCCCTAATTTCTTCCAAAGTGTCCTCCAAAAATGTCCCACAAACTTAGTATCTCGGTCTGAAACTATACTTCTTGGTAAACCATGTAATCTAATAACCTCCACAAAGAAAAAAAAAATTGTGTGTTGCATCATACGTCTTCTTTCATTCCATAAAGTGAGCCGTTTTGTAAAATCTATCAACAACCACAAAAATGGAATCCTTACCTCTTTGTGTTCTTGGCAGTCCAAGCACAAAATCCATACATCTTCCCATGGCTTCTCCAGTATGGGTAATGGCTGATATAGGCCAGTATTTTGACTCCCTCCATTGGCATATTGACAATATTGACATCCTTGCACAAATTTTATATTTTTTCCCTCATCGTTGGCCAAAAATATCTTTCACTAAGTTGTGCCATTGTTTTATCAACTCCAAAAATTTTAGCTAATCGACCACAATGTTTTTGTCTTATCAAATTCTGCCTCATTAATCCTTGAGGTATGCAAATTTGTTGCCCTTTGAAAATCAGTCCATCTTGTATAAAATAATCCATCCAAGTTGTCCTATCCATACTAGTAGGCTCCATACATGTTTTCCATACATCATTAAAGTCCAAATCATCCTTATACAACTCTTTCATAGCATCAAATCCAACTACTTCAACTCTCATTTTAGTCAACAATTTTTCTCTTCTACTCAATGCATCTACTGCTTTATTTGAACTCCCACTTCTATGTTTGAGAAAATAAATAAATCCTTGTACGAATTCAACCCACTTCATGTGTCATTGGTTCAACTTGGTTTGACTATTAATAAATTTCAAAGCATAATGATCTACATGTAAAGAATAAACTCCTTTGGAAGAAAATAATGGAACCACTTTTTTAAAGCTTGCACAATGGCATAAAATTCTTGATCATAAACTTAATACCTCTTCTTGGCATCATTAAGCTTTTCACTAAAGTATGCAATAGGTCTTCTGACATAAAACCACTCCTATGGTTGTCCCACTTACATCACAATCTACTTGAAACACCTTTTCAAAATCATGCAATGCTAATACTAGTTCCTTGGTGACCTTCTTCTTCAAAATATCAAAACTTTTATCTACTATTGTTGTCCACTTAAACTCTTTCTTATCTCCCCTTATAGTTTTAGTTATGGGTGCACATATACCACTAAAATTTTGAATAAATCTACAATAGAAACTTGATAAACCATGGAAACTTCTAGCATCATGTACAATTCTAGGCATTGGCTATTCAAAGATTGCACGTACCTTTCCTAGATCCATTTGCATCCCTTGTTGAAAGATAACATATCCCAAATAAACCAATTTCTCCTTCATAAAACTGCACTTTTCAAGTTCACTAATAACCTTTCTTCTTTGAGCCTTTGTAAGACTTGTCTAATGTGTAACAAATGCTCTTCTTTGTTGCTGCTAAAAATTAGAATAGTATCAAGATAAACAATCACAAACTTCCCTAAAAATAGTTTCAATACTTCATTCATTAACCTCATAAACGTGTTGGGTACATTTTTTAATCCAAAGGGAATTACTAACCATTCATATAGCCCCTCTTTGGTCTTAAAAGAATTCTTCCACTCATCACCCTCTCTTATCCTAATTTTTTGATATCCACTCCTTAAATAATTTTGTAAAATACCTAGCCTTTCCCAAACAAACCATGAGATCATCCATTCTTGGTAAAGGAAAATGATGCCTTATTGTTATTTTTTTGATGGCTCTTGAGTTCATGCACATTCTCCATTCACCATCCTTCTTTGGTGCTAACACACTTGGTACCGCACATGGGCTAAGGCTCTCTCTAATCAATCCTCTTTCCAATAACTACTACACTTGTTTGTTCACCTCTTCATTTTCTATAGGTGTCAACTTATAGGCAGCCTTGTTGGGTAAACTTACCCCTAGAATTAAATCAATATGATGATTGATGCTCCTCATAGCTAGTAGTCCTTCTGATAAATCTTTGGACACAATATCATCAAACTCTTCAAGCAACCCCTTTATTTCTAAAGGCATTTCACTGTTGGCTAGCAGTTGTTGTATCTGCTTGTAGCTCCTTGAGGACTAATGCAAAACATATTTTTTCCCTTTAATTTCTTTCAATAATTTCTTCCCTATTACTAGCAGTGTTCTTGGACCACTTTCCACCTCTTCTTCCTTGGTTACTAATGGCATAAGACTGTGTTTTCTCCCATTTTTCTCTAATGTATAAGTGTTTTCTCTCCCATTATGGATTTCCTTCCTATCAAAATATCATGGCCTCCCTAAGAGTAAGTGACACACATCCGTAGGCATGATATCACACCACACCTCATCTTCATAAGCACATATTTGAAAATTCACAAAGCATTGGTGGTCAACCAATACTTGGTGCCCTTTTTGCAACCATGAGACCTTGTAAGGGGTAGGGTGAGCTATCCTTTTTAACCCCAACTTGTCCACCATTTCAACTAAAACTAAATTATCAGTGTTGCCACTATCTATTATAACCTTGTAGCATTTTCTACCCGATTTACGTATTGTCCTAAACAAAAAAATTCTTTGGATAGGTTCATCTTCTTTCTTAACTGGTTTTAGTAGTGTCCTCTTCATCATAAGTGCCTCTCCTCTCTCAGCTTCATCTAGTTGACTAATAGACCTTGTAGATTCATTATCCCCTTTTGCTACATGGACACTTGCTGCCCCTATTCTCTTTGATCCTTCTGGTTTGCATTGTGGGAATTCATAAAACCTATGGCTTGACTATCCATAATTAAAACATGTGCCTTGGAAGCCTCTACCATTTCCTCTTCCATATCCACCTCTACCTTTCATAGGGTATGGTCTTGATCTTGTTTCATCTTTCTCCTTTTGACTTTTTGAAGGACTAGCCTCCTTACCATGGTTGTAATTTTTTTATTGTTGCACTTTGCCTTTGTTGAATCCACCTCTACCTTTGTTTGTTCCTTTCTTCCTTGCAATTTATTTATCTTCAGCCTTTAGAGCATACTAGTATGCTTCTTCCACATTTCATAGCCTTATCATACTGAGTTCATCTTGAATATTCAACCTCAATCCATTAACGTATCTTGCTACTTTTTCATTGGTATAATTCATTATGACCAAATTTGATAGAAATCTTGTAAAAATCCTCTATATATTCCTTCACACTCAAATCTCTTTGTCTTAAATTAAATAATTTCTTGAGAAGCTCGAGTTGATAATCACTAGGTGGAAATTTAGCCTTTATCTTGCTTACCATTTGATCTCGTATTATGATCTTATCTCTGTCATTTCTTCTTCTTCGGCTGCATCTCTTTCCACAGTGTTGCATGCCCTTTCAACCTTATTTGAGCATTCTTCACTCTTTTAGGGTCCCTCTACTTATCATATTCAAAAGTATTGGTCTCTGTTATCCAGTCCAATTAGTTCATCGAAGTTCCAAACTTCCTAAGAATCTAGAGTTGATAATCGGTAGGTAGAAATTTAGCCTTCATCTTTTCTTACTATTTGATCCCATATTGTGATCTTATCCCTACCATTTCTTCTTATTTCAGCTGCACCTCTTTTCCACCGAGTGTTGCATGCCCTTTCAACCTTGTTTGAGCATTCTTCACTCTTTTAGGGTCCTCTACTTATCATATTCAAAGTATTCCTCCAGTCTATTATCCAGTCAATTAGTTCATCGGTTCTAGACTTCCTAAGAAGCTTGGTAATTCCACCCTTGTTCCCTTCCCAATATTGGAAATAGCTCTTATAAGCCTTCTTTCACCTGCATCCATATCTCCATCTACATTTTCACCTTCTTGTCTAGCCATATCTGCTCCTTCATTCATCATCACTATCAATGTCTTCATGTGCTCTACCTCTTCTCATTCCACCTTCTATTGCATTCATTCTTTCCTACATTCCCCTTAAGGTTTCTAACACCTCATCTATTCTTCATGTTGCTTCTACTACTGCAACCTCTACCATCCTTCTCCTTGGCATTGGCATCCTACGGTGCTCTAAATCTCCTTCTTATTGTAGTCTCTTATTTACAATATCCTTATTTAGGGACACACTCACAATTCCTTACGTTGATTGTATATGGTATATATAATGGAAAGGTTCCTTATTCAAAGAGCAAATTAGGTGGTGTGAATTTTATGCGGATGTCTTATCCTCATGACCGAAGGAGGAATATGAGTGAACAAAACCATGTTCATGTATTTAGATGGGTTGGGATCAATCAATGAAGAAGTAGGCATTATCAAGTTGGTAGAATGGGAAGGGAAAGGCTACAGTATATCTACAATTGGCTATTCAAATTGGCTATAGATTTATTAAAATTTTGTTTCTTTCCATTGAGTTAGATGATACCATAGTCAATGTGCTCCTGGATGACATGTCTAAGATGCACACGTCACTTGGTATCATGACCAAAGACTTGGTTGTATTGAAAAATTATTTGTGTGTCATACTAGTTATGATAGGGTTCGAACAACAGTCTTATTTTTTGGAGGGAAGTTAAACCATCTTTTAAAAATTTGGGAAGAACATTCATGTAGGACTCAAATAACTTTATGAAGATTTTTTTACATCCTATAGAGTTCTTTTCAATAGGAATATATACTATGTTCACTACCACTTTAATTCTTTTTTTATTCCCTAGAAACAAACACAACTAACCAATTATCCTAAGGGGAGGATGAGGAATCCCCATACTGCACATCATCATCTGTTGATATTTGTGTAGTGCAACACACAAATGAGAAAAGGAAGGATACTTCATAAGGATGAATTTCTCTCGCAATATCAATAGCAGGGTTTCATTGAACACACAGTGTACGTCAGAATTAGACAAGGCATAGGAGATTTGGGAGAGCAAGAACTAATAACAAGCAATGCCAAAATCAGTTACTTTTTCATGGGTACCCTTCCTACACCAAACGAGATCAGTGAAGGTGATCTTTGGTCCAATGATTTCTTGGAATTATTATAAGAACTGATTTACTAATTGGTCGAAAGAAAAGATGGAATATCAAGAAGTGCTCAAAACCATTCCAAAGCAGTGTCCTTGAGGGACTATTGGAATATCTTTGCTAACAAATCGTCATGATAAAAGAAATTAGTACACGTGGCAATAAAGGACAAGACATGTGTCTCTAGATCACCTCTACAATTGTACTTGTCAAAATTAGGAATTTTTATCCCTTGAGGGATGGGAGTATTCAGAATGGAAAGGGCTAAGGGAATACGGTGATAATATTGTTGAAGTGTGGATTGAGAAGTGGAACTAGTCAAGTTGTCCAACTGAGATTACTTATGCCCCATGTTTTGTAACAAATCCTTAAGGATGGGATTAGTTGATGGAGCCTGACTAGTTGAGGTTCCAGACACTCAAGTTCCAAATGTAATAATTTTGAATCTCAAAGGGACTAAATTCACTTTAATCCTGGGAACATCCAAGGGAACGGTATTGGTATTATCAACAGTAGAGAAAGAGGGAATAGGACCTGTGTCAACCATATGTATGGACACTCCTTGCATCAGAACATACAACTGGTGGCCAATGATTTCTGATTGGACATCTTGGAGATTGCCCAAGATAGAAGTGTACAAGGGGACATAGGTTTCCACTATATTAGAAATCCCTCGAAGTAACTCTAGACATCTGCAATCAAAAAATAAATAGATTTTTCAAATCATTAAGGAGAGGAGTAGCTTGAGAGTATGTGTTTTCTTTTGTTAAAGTCTCTTCAAACTCTCCAAGTCTCACTTCCAAAGAATGGGTTTTCTCACCAAGAACTATGAGATCAGATTCATTGGCTATGGTAGAGGAAGAGTTATAAGGAGTGGTTGGTGGAGACTCCACTTGAACTTCAACTAATGGATGAGTGGAAACAAGAGGAGGGGAAAAATTGGATGAGAGACATGTAGAGAATTTCTCAAAATTAGGACCTTGGCGAGGAGGACTAAACTGTCTTCTAGACCCCATATCTAGATGTTGATAACTTCTCCTAAATATGTGTCCAGAGGTAGTGGACTGGGTTGTGAAATTCATAAAAAGTGTCACAACACTCTATCCAATGCATGTCCTAACAAGAGAAGATTTTTTTTGGACAAAAAAAGGTAAAAATAGGCTCATGTTGGGTTTACCAAAATGTAGTGGAGGAAAAATGACACCCCCTACCTCCTCTAAAGGAGAGTGTTCTTCTACTACCTCAAGGGAAAAGCTCAGGTGACAATGGTGGAAGGACAAAGGGTTTTGGTTATATTTTATGTTTTATGACATTTCATAATAAGGATTTTAGAGACTAAAAAAGCAAACTTCAGAGGTCTTGTGAGAAAGTTGGTTGGCCCTTAGCCAAGGAAAAAAATGCGGCATGCACACGTCCTCGAGGTATGTTGTGGTCTCATACGGTCTGAGAATAGAACTTGCTAAAACACTAAAGATTCTACTAGCAGTTCGCAAACTAAAATCTAGAAGTTCTAAACTAATAAAATAATGAAAATAATAGAAATAATACAAAAAGAACTAACATGCATATATTAAATGAAATGAAATAAAGTGATGAAATGGAAAAGAGAAGAAAGAACTCACAAGAGGTCCAATGCTATGAATCCTCCTACAATGCTCCAAATCAACAACTTACACACATGAAAACAAGAAAAAATGTTGGGGATATTTAGGGGTTTGCCTCAGTCAACCCCTCACGTAGGTGTTCCCACCTCCACAGACATCTAGATAGACATATAGAAAATAAAGTAATTAAAGATATATTGATAGACAAGATGATCTAGAAAATTTTTGATTAGATTAAGACTGGAAGGGCTAGTACCCAATACAAAATAGCCATAGACACAAATGAAGGGCTCACGAGAAGTGAGACGTCTAGCAAAAATTAAAACATAAACTTAAACTTAAACATTTCGTCCAGCAAAAAGAAACAGTGAAAACATGCAGAACAGAGACCAGCACAAGACCACAAGACACCTACAAGTCTCCTAGCAAATTGAGACCATTGATAGAATTCCATTCTTGAGACAAAAATTGGAGCTTCTCTTCAAAAGTCAGGGGGGCTTTTTGAACGGCCTGAGTATCCATCGTGGCATCCAAGGTCGAAGTTTCAACCATTTTACCTTTCTTCTCCTATGTGTGGCTATCATCCCTGCCATCATCAACCATCCTTTTACCCTAGTTCTTCCTTAATTAAATTGATAAAACATTTGAATGGTGAGGGCGGTGTTCTTCATAGTCTCTTTGTTGTAATTAGTGATTACCTTGAGGCATTGAATGGTTTAATCTTGATTCTTATGAATAGCAAGATGATAGAAAAGTTAAAATGATAATATTCTACTAAAATAAATATGATAATGCAATAGAAATGATGTGATGACCCTCCCTTAAGCAAGATAGTGATGTTGAAGGAGAGTATGCAACACCTGAGATGAGCCAAGAAGATCAAAATTCTGATGTAGAAGCCAAAGAGCAATGGAACTTGTAAGAAAATTGTGTAGGAGAAGAATGAGAGTGTGAGAATGAGAGATAGAGTGAATAGAATGCAAGACTGAGTGAGTAGAATGAATGGAGATTGAATAGAATGAAACAATGAAGAAAAGAATGAAGAAAAGACATGCAAGAAGGCATTTTTTGATGCATGTACAACCACAGAGGTGTTACACTTTGTGGGCAAGCGGAAGTGTAACGTCCCAATGGACTAGCATCCTCGACAAAAATTCAATTAAATACTGAAAACAAAAGGATTTAGGGACTAGATTAAAGTTGAGTATAGGGGGAATTGCATTATCGATCTTTATTAGGCTAAAGGATAGAGTACGGAATGCGAAATTGCATTGGGTGCAATTTTCGTCATTACAATTATATATGAAAAAATGTTTATAGTTGATATTATAATAAAAAATATCACATTTTTTTAGGTCAAATAGCTAATAGTAATTTTGAAGTAGTAAATAATTGTTCTACTTTTATTAGCTATATTTTTTTTTAATCATTAAACTGAAATTTGTTTAAGAATAACAAGCATCGAAGAAACATCAAATATATTCAGACACTAGATATCTATGGACAAATAACACTTTCTATAACTATTAAAAGAAACATACAGACCATGATTTTATAAACTTAGCCTTTTATTTTAATCACACGGACCATGATTTTATAAAAACTTGTCCTTTTATTTTAAGTTGCCAATAAAACTATCAATAACTAGTAATCTGATCTTTACAAACTCAACAATATTGTTCACACTAGAAACCATATAACCCAAGATTTATCACATCAGTGAAGGAAACTGAATTGATTTTATTCGTACCAGATACATATAGAGTGTAGATAGCCGATGTAGAATCACTAACATTAATTTCCCATATAACATGTTTGTTGTCCAGTCTAATAACCACCAACATTGACTTTCCTATCAACTGCATAATGTATGGCAACACACAGGAGGTTTTTCCGAGCAGGAATTGAAAGTTATGCCTGGAATAAATATAGAATTGCAATTGATCTGCCACTACAAAAGCCCCTTTTATATTTTAAAGTCCTCTTGGTTCAAAGGGCAGGAATTGAGAGTACTAACTCTTCAAATTTTCCATTATTTCCTTATACTTACTCTGTTTCTAAAGTTTACTACACAAAATCTACTATAAGAACGACAAGCATAAACAAACCAATTTGAAACGTATGTACATCTGTCAGCAGAAATTCAAAAGAATCCGAAGCCAAACATAGATCCAAATATATTAGAAAAATCTCCCAAACCACTCAGATTCCCGAAAATATCTAGACCATCACCTCCTCCTCCTCCTGGACTGATCATATTCAAAATACTAGACAAGTCCTCCGAACTGCTAGGATTTCCAAAAATGCCCAAACCATCTCCTCCTCCTCCTCCTGGACTCATCATACTCATAAAATCAGCATTATTTGATGTGCCTCCCAACAAATTCTGCATTATGAATTCCATTCCTGGCTGTCTAAACATGTTGTAATTCATGTTCTCATATGCAGATGGAAATGGTGGACGTTGCTGTTGCTGCACATGAAAAGACGAGGAGCTGTTAAACATAGATGGTCGAGTTAGATCAGAATATATGCCAGGATACCTAGGATTTCTTATGGGCATCTGACAGGCCCTTAGCCCTTGGGTATAAGCATTAAGACTCTGGTTCAGTTCTTGAAGGCTCTCAATAAGTCGCTTTAGTTCATCGGTATAATTCTCAGAAAATTGATTCATCGGATCTTCTCTCAGAGAATGGGTGCAGGTCACATGCACGTCGTACAGGCACTCTGAGCAGTGATAGTGCCACAAAGTTTTGCTCCACTCATTGCAGACGCAGCAGGTAAATGATTTGTCCTCATAGGGAGGAACAAAATAGAGCTTTAGTGTGTGTTCAGGATGATGTTCATGATTATATTTCATGGGCAGATTTGCACATGAAGGATGCAGATCTCAATTGCAGAGACTGCAATGAAAAGCAAAACCATGTCTCATCTGTTGCCCACATGCATCGCATACACAAAATCCTGAGGGATAAGCCCAGGGCCGAGAAAGCAAATTGAGAACATGATTATCAGCAGGATGTTTTATCTGCTGAGGGATCTTTGCACAGCATAAGTGAAGATAAAATTTGCAGACCTTACAACTGTAGACCAATCCATTTTTAACAGGTTTAATGCATCCTCTACAATACAGTTGCTCACCTGCTGCTCCTCCATTCCAGTTGCTCAGCTCCAAGATATGAGGATGGCTGAAATGTCGAAGCTCTCTGCCACTCTGCAAATTGAATCCCGCCATTAAAGGTGTATGTGAACTGAATCACTTGAAGCTAATCTGCAATAATGCAAGGCTTAAGGATAGGCTATGCTATTTGTAGACGTACATGAAAGTTCTTGATAAGATCCTAACACATATTTTAGTTGCAACGTTCAATATTTTATTCAGATCAAACTTTCATGGAGCCCTCTTGATAGATACTGAATTCATATTATACTTCTTTTGTGAAGTTTCTTAGTATGATTCAAACCATATTCAATGTGAACGCTGAGATATTAATTCATAACTCTTTCCACTGGACATGAGGAAAATTATGCAATACAAGACAAAATGATAGTGAAAGAGCTTAAACAGTGGTCCAATTACTTTTTATTTGAAGTTTTAAATACTTCAAATCTATTGAGTGTCAGAGTAACAAACATAAGTAAAATCCAAAAAGCTTCATCGAGGTGAAGACCAGCCGGCCATCTTGATAGGCAATGAATCGTTTAATATTTTTCAGCTATCCTTTTGGGAATTGAATTCTTAATATTGAACTAGTGCCGTAGAATACCATAAGAACAGAATTGTCTGTTTTGATAGTGCAAACATGGAAAGTATCTATCCAAATGGTACATTGGAAAAATAAACTTTATTAAAATTGAAAGTCTTTTCAATTAAATATTTATAAAATCTATATTCAATGAAAAATGTCAATACATTAATTTTTTTTTAAATATATAATATATTTACAATGGTGAAATTTGCATGTTATTTCAATTTTCATTAGTTGTGGTTCATTTTAATGGAATGAGTTAATATAATTATATAATGATAAATGGTACACTCTTAAGTTTAGTATATAATTTGATATTTTTCCTATTTCATCTTTATTTGCAGTTATATTCTTGCATTTAATCATATCATATTTTCATTTGCACTCTTTCTAATATAATCATCATTTACACATTATTTATTAGACTACATTTATACTTATATCCACACATTTGATCCCTACTTTGAAACCAACACCTTCATGTCTTGAGTTGACCCCTACTAAAAAAAAATGAAATTTCAAAGTTTATTTCCCTTTTTACTATCCATTGTGAGCCAAAATTACACACATTTTTTGGGACTTATTGCCATGTCTTGGTATTCAAACACATTTAGCTACAATTAATAAATATCAAATAGTGGAGAATCATAAGTGATTACAAGGAGAAAAGCACTAGACTATGCTTCATTTATAAGGGACAAAGAATCGTAATTGACATCAAAAATTGCACTAGGTCATCTACAAGTTTGCTTGTATTATCTTCAATCATTTTCTTAAAGTCAAAAAGCTAAACCAAATAATGGGCTAACTAGGAGAACTTGACCCTAGCAATCTAATAATCTTCCCTAAAGTGTTTGTGGCATTGTCATCCTTATAGGTATATTTAGACATGATGAAGGTGAAGGCAAAGACATTACTATTATAACTATCTATTAGATCGGTCTGAAGGGACATAAATCATTTTTTGACATTAGGGCTTCAATGTTGTGTTCATGTTTGATCCTAAGAGACTTGGATTTGACCCGAAAAGACTTTAGGTATTGAAACAGAACTAAAGCATTTATTAAATGATAATTATAATATTTCACACCTTAGCAATTGGATTTTAGTTGTTATCAATATTAATTCTCCATCATTGTTCTCAATGCTAAGTGCACCTATTGTCTTATTTGATTATAACTTTGTTTATTCATTTTTCATTTGTTGATCAAACTTCTTAATTTTTCACCTAAATTATACTTTATTTTATTTCATTTATTTATTTTCCTTATATTTATACCAAAAAATATTGTTCTTGAAAGATAAAAATGTTAATGCCTATCTCTTAATATAATTATTTAAGAAATAGTTTATTTTCTTTTTTTACTAATTACTAATATAAATCATATTAATAGTCAAACATAAAAAATGTTACAAATGACTGTTGATGTGATCTATATGGAACTAATATAATAGCTAAGGAAATTCTTAAAGCTTTATAAAACTTAAAAAATTAAATTATTAAGTAATCAAAATATAAATGGAATGTGTAAATTCAATTATCATAGAATTTGGGATCGGAAATAGTTCTAGAACACTAGGAGGAGCTTTTATTGTAAATTTAGAAGTTGTTATATATGTTTTTAGGAAGTGGGCATTGTAGCAATATCACAAAGATGATGCAATAGTGTAGAGGGCATTGTAGCAATATAACAAGGGCAGTGCAACCCTTTGGGGTCGCTCATGAATTTTACTCCACTAGATCTATAACTTTTTGGGAAGCTTTGTGTATGTTTCTTAATCTCATTTTCACTTATAGAATGGGCATGTTACACCAGAATCCTTGAAAAAATAAACTAAAGAATAAGGAAATAGTAGATTAGTTGTAATGTTTAGGAAACATCCTTGTTCAATCCCCTATTTGGCATATTTTAGGCCAACCATACCACTTATGATGGTCAACAGCCTAAGTAGGAGGAACTTAACGAAGAAAAAAATCTTAATACTTCTTGAGATCCTATTTCAAATGTCCAAGATATAGGATATGGGGTTGGGGATCTAGGATGGATGACTAAGATCCACCTCTTACTTTTGGCTTTATTGTTCTTATACTTATTTTTGGTCTTACATTATAGACTATTTATTTTAGGCTAGTGCTAGTATAGATGGATTTAGAACATGATCTCATTCCACATTTTTTTAATATTGTATAGCTATTTATATGATTATATATAATAATATTTTCATTAAAAATTAAATTAAATATTTAAATAGAAATGGCTAAAATTAATTTTTTAAATTGATAAATTTAAATCTTATATTATTTATAAAATTTAAATAAAAAAATAGAATCATATGGTAGTCCACAAAGTTGAATTATTATAGGTTACAATTATAGGTTTATAAAACAAATGCAAAAATAATGATTGACACTCATAACCTACAAAGAGAAAGTGATAGTTAGACTAACTTTTCAGTATATTAGAAAAATAAATTTATAAATTTGTTATACTAAATAATTAAAATATGAAATACTTTCGTTATCAATATGAGAAACAAGCTCACCTAACTTTACAACTCATATTAGTAACTTTCTATTCTAAAGAATCGAATGATTTAGGTAGCTTAATTTCAATCATGTTTTTTGATAAAATTAAGCAAGGGCCCTAAACCTGTAAAAAAATATAAATAGAAAAGCGGAGAGAAATGGGTCAAGAAAAACCAGAGCTTGAACCTGACAACTTCGCATCCAAGGATTGGCATTCAAGATAGGGTCCATCTTATGAGGAAATTTCTTCCTCCATTACACAACTATCCAAGAAGAGTCATTAATCAAATGTGTATCCTTTAGACAAGTAGGGAGAGAGGCCCCCTTAGATTTCCTAACTAATGGAATAATACCAACAAAAGAATAAGGTGGAGAAGAAGAAACAACCTTGTCCATAACCAAAGCATCAAGAACAATAGGAGAAACAAAATTTTGAGAAGCGTGATTATTAGTCATATGAGCAAGAGGAGAAGGAGGAGACACAACAAGTGAGTGAAGATCCAAATCCTCACAAATAACAATAGAATATTTATGCTACACTATAGGATGGTCAGGAAGAGAATTTTTCTACCAAGTGGAAGAAGACACCTTACGAGAACCATGGGGGAAGTCATAGGCCAAGGGCCCAATAACAAAAAAAATGCTTGTAATGAAAAGGGATTCCCTCATAATCCAAAATTTGAGACCAAGACCAATCATTAACGTGTAGCACAACCTCTCCACGTAATTCTTTTGACATATTAATCTCCACCAAGATACACACAAAATAAGTGTGGGTAAAGTTCTTAGAAGCAAGATCCACTTTCAAGATCCTACCAAGAAGATTACCAATGACCTCATAAGCAAAGGAAAATCAGAAGTGTAAGGGGAGATAAGGTAATCTCACCCAACTAGGTAGAATACCAATGGATTCCTTCAAATGGTTAAAGGAAGGAGCCCAAGACCGAATAAAAAGAGGATGAGAATCCCATTCCTAGTTACCATTATCTATGACAGCTTACTTATCCTCAAAAGAATCAAAATAGACAACAAAATAAACTTTAGTAGAAGGGAAGATCTTAATTGTACCCTCCACCAAAGGCATCCAATGCCTCAGAATCCAATGATGCAAGTCAAGAAGAGAAGTTCACAATCGGAAAAATCTGAAAATTAAACCCTTTCTAGATAAGAAATCTATACATTTGTTCACTTTCTTCCAGGTAGGGAAATCATAGAGGTAGCCTTAGCATAGGGGAGAGGTAGTTGTCTTCTCAAACCTTTATCTGCAGCATGCCCAACTCCACCTTATTATTCTTTACTACATCAGCAAAGGATCTAGGTAATGGGATCCCACCCACAACCTGACCAAAAATAACAACAGATGCATCCTGAGCAGCACGTGGAGACGCACACACAACCAAGGGCATAGACCCCTCCACCACAAGGGACACATCTTGCAGTAGAGGTTGAGTGACAGTCACACCACTAGAAGAAGGGAGCACCAATTCAACCACCAAATTGCATGCAAAAGGAGACACAAAAACATTGAGCAAGAAAGAATTGTTTGAACAAGCAAGAGAGCAAGAGGAGTGGGAGGATCGAGAGGAGTGAGATCGTCATTTTCTTAATCTCGACCATGTTACAATATATAAAATTATGTGTAATTCATTATTATTTAAACTTAACCTTCTAAATTAAACTATTTTTTTATTATTAATTAACTAATTAATAAGTTAAATAGAAAATTCATTAAATACAATATCTTTAAATAATAATATTTAATATACCCAGGGCTATTTATGGGAAGGCCCGAGCTCATCCACTTCATAATCCTGGAGTAGATGTAAGATGGATTCATCCTGATGAAGGATTTCATAAGTCAAACTTTGAAAATGCATCCAAAGGAAACCTAAGGATTTTAGGGGTTGGATGCATAATTAGAAAGCATAAAAGGGAGATGTTGGCATTTAAAACCAACAAATTATCTATGGAGACTAATAATGAGTCTAAAGCTCAAGCTCTCCTTCTAGGGCTTTACCCCATGTGTTTTTGTATGGGGATAAAGAACATAATAATAGAGAGACTCTCAAAGCATCATAAATGTCTTAAGAATTAATTAGATATTGAATTGGAAGATTGGAAATATATTAAGGTGATATTGGGAAATGTTAAAACATTTGGAAAATTATAAAATCACCCACACTTACCATGAGGCAAACATGGAAGCAAACTCCTTTATGAATGTAGCAATTACCATGCTTGAAACTTACTTATTTGTTACCAATGTGGAATATTGGAGAGCTTTGGTGGCATTAATCATTTCCATATGCTAAAAAAGAAAAGAGTTATCATAGGTTTAGTTAATATGTGGAAGTTGGCTCGCAAGAGGTCTCGAGCAATGTCATGAACAAACAAAGCATTAATGATGATATCAAGCCAAAGAAGGAAATAATAAAGCTTATATGCCAAATTTTTGTTGGAATCAATACAAATTTCATAGATTCTATAGCGTGTCTGAGAGTAAAGAAGAGGAAAATTTCCTTCAAGGGTGTCATCTCAAATCATAGGCTTAAGAAGATTTTAAAAACTCATTTTTTTATTATTCTACACGCCATTTGTATGGTTCTTGTAGATTTTTTTCACAAACTTTAATAGATATTGTGTGAATATGAATGTATCATATATGATGGTGGAATTCATGTTGGATTTGTGGGAGGATAAAGATGTCATCAAAGTAGTTATGGAGGCTACAATCTTTCCAAAGTGGTGTGGTGGCTTGAAGGAGACTCTAGATGTAGTTGTGTTGGGTTTTGGTTATGCGACTGAGACTAGCACTTGGCCTATCATATTCCAACCATTTAAGGGACCTTGAATTCCCTTTCTAACTCAAGATATAGGTTTCAATGTTGAACTAATGAAGAAGAAGGAAAATTGGGATTTAAAATTATTGAAATTCGTTGTTAGGATCTTGAGGGATTCAAAGGTGGATTGGTCCTTCTCCCTAGTCTCAAATGACTTGACATAAATGGAGATAGATGTTGGGTTGAGTGGAGTTTTTTTATTGATGTGGGTATTTCCACAACCTAACTAGGATGGATTCGGGGTATGTCGAGCTTAATATGTATGTATTTTTAAAAGATAGTCTCATAGTTTATGATCTTCCTCTGTAGAAGCAAGGACTATAATTAGTTAGTATATATTCCAATACTCGGATTTTTATTGGCTCTCTCTGGAGTGGCCCTATTATATTTTATGATGATATTTTATGGGAATGGCCTCCAAGATCATAATTCACTCACCCAAAGGAAATATTTAGTCTATTAATTAATACAGAAATTATATATAAACATAAATATATATACACATACATATGTCTATTACAAATATATATGTTTGTGTATGTATGCATACATGTGTTTACATGAATGTATATATTTATGTGTGTATGTATATATATTATAATTTTGAAATTGATATATTCATATCATTTTCTATTTACTTTTTACTTTTATTTCGAGGAGAGTACCTTGTTACATTGACATATTAACAAATGGTGTAATTCTACATAAATTTGGGCATCTTTTCATATGCCACCTACATATGAATTAAAAATATCATATACACTTACCACTTATCCCCATCCATATGTTTACATATCTTGATACATTTTTTCTATATGCTTGTTTATCATAGCTATGCATGATAAATTTCATGTACACAATATTGATTCCTAGCTTCACCTTAAATTTGTGTTCCTATGGGCACCAAACAAGGGAAGCTATTAAATGTGGAATATGGATCATATGGAAACCTTTAATGAGGTTGATTCTTATAATCTCTTCAATAATCACTTAGTAAAAATTAATAGATAAAAATATAGAAACATAAATATATTCTAGGTGAATAACCTATAGCTAGTCACTAGATGACTCAATAAACTATCTATCTCAAAAATTGCATGGTATTTTGTAATGAATACATATACAACAGAAAATATAGCATTAATTATCATTTAAAATAATAATGAGTGTCATGTGGTGGCACATAATTGCTTTGCCTTAAAAATATTGTAACAAGAAAGATTTGCAATCCTAAATTTATTTTTATCTTGTAATTTGTTATTAATTTCCAGTTTTATAGTATTCTAACATATCATTGTGTTTTTGGGTTTTAGTGCGGAGATATTTTTTGCCTATACAGAAATGGCATTGGTGATATTTTTAGGGTTTTGAAATGGGCCTATCAAGAAATTAATGAGCTTAATCAAAGAAATAGGGCTTTGTATAGTAAGTTAGAGGAGTTGGAACTGAAGTTGGCTACTCTCAGCAACGAAGAAGGAAAACAGAAAAAGAACAGTAGGGGAACGAGAGAAGGTGACACTGAGGATAAGTACAAGACTCTGGAAGTTGAAATGGTCAAAATAAAAAATAACATGAAAAATGTTGTGGAAAAAAACCATAAAATGGCTAGGCACAATGCCATCATCATCAATGCTATGTTTGAAAAGCTAGAAAAAATGCAACAAGGTTCATTGGTCGTTGACCTGGAAGAGAACAAGGATAAAAGCCAGAATGAGAACCAAGGTATTTCAAAAAGGACCTGTGCCAACCTTAAAAGGAAAGTGCCTCCTACTACCCAGATGGTTCAGATTTTAAAGAGGGGTGATATGAACGATTTGGAAGTTGAGACTGGGGAGTTATTAAAGGCTCAAATTTAGTTGTTGCTGGAATTTTGTCTGGTTTTTTTGTTATTGTACTGTAGCCTTTTTGGTGGTTGTGGACTTTTCTTGTTGTTGTTTTTACAACCTTTCAGCTTTTGGTATCTTTAACGATCTTAACTTTAGTTTGTAAACTTTGTGGTTTCGAGTCCTGTAAAACCCATTTTTTCCTCTTTCAAAAACATATCATTGTCTCAATTAACTTTTCAATTGAATTAGTAAGAGATCTTAAATATACCTATCTGAAAAATATTAACAAATATCAACCTTGAATTATTTTATTTTACTAGAAGTTATTATATTTACTACATAGATGTATTTAGTTCTACTGTTTAAGATCTAAATTTAAGAATGAATTTATTTTTATTTACCTAAAACCTTGGTTTACCTTACAACTATTCAAGAATTATTTTATTTTATTTACACTATTTACTCAAGATTTTTTTTTATTCATAGTTGTTTTAGTACTTAGAATTATTTTATTTATTTAAAATAACTCTTTAGTAAATAAAATATCTTAATTAAATAAAATAGAATCTTTTTTTTTATTGGTAAGTTGTGAACATGGGGTCCACTCCCATAAATATAAATCAATAATAACAAAAAAAAATTGCATCAACCCTTAAACAGGGGTGCTATAACACATTTTCATATTTTCCCATTCTTAGACAATCTTAGCATCATGCAATGCTTGATTTTTAAAGCGAGGGATTTCTACCTTTTAACTTCTATCCACTCTTGATCAAACTGAGGATGGATCTTTGTGACTTGTTTAATTTCTCTTTTTGAGCTATATTCTTTTTACCTGAGTCCATCAATCACTAGGGGAACCACAAACATAGTAGTTACCTCTGATCTTTTTGTAATTTTGGTGAAAACTTTTTCCTATAGATTGATGAAGTCTTTTAAGTATCTCTATTAGTAGAGACCGCATGTGTATCCCCATTAATATATTCTTTCAAATAAAGTGAAGAGGAAGTATTAGGCTTTAGTTTGGTTTGTGAAGGAATATTGGAGGAATTTGTTTCATTTTGAGCATCTAATGAAATGACATAATGATGAGGCTCAACCTTGATCTCTTAGGAGGTAATTTTTCTCAAGGCATGATTTCCCCATTAATGAGAATTGATTTTTGGAAATTGAGGGGTAGAATGATATGTTTAGAAGCATTTCTTGCACCTAAAGGAAATTCTTTCATAGTCTACTAGCTGCGTCCAACGTCTACTACTCACCTTCAATGAGATCTTAGTAGGAAGACCTTTGGAAAGATCCATTTGAATGCATAAATGTGTGCATGTGGAACTTGCATGTGGAACTATATCTTTTGAGGCACAATAATACTTATCTAAAACATTTCCAATGGCTTGCAAACTCTCTAGTTCCCAGAATTGTAGTGGGAGATCAGGTAGATGAACCCACAACTATGCAAAAGATAAAGCCTTTGTTTGAGGATCGATGGATGGAAACCAAGGTTTAATGCATAAGAAATCCCCTTGAAAAATTCATGGGCCCATTTTTTTTAGCACCCTCTCTTTATCTTCAAGGGAGTCAAGTTTGAGGATGAAAAAGCCTCTAGCACAGGGAAAAATACTAATTTATTCTTCCATGTTTCCTTTCCAATTTGATGTGATCAAGGAATGAAGATCACATAGCTTCAGCCAAGTCTTATGAATCTACAGATAAGAGTGTGGTTCTGAAAATATTCTTCCCTATCAAAAATTGAACCCTCAATGCAAATCTATGGTATGTGATCTGAACATTGGACAAGGATAGGGCAACCCACATTGTTGGTCGCGCTAGGGATTGAGCCTTTAGAAGGATAGGCAGTTGAAATGATTTTTGGATACTTTGTCAGTCAGAGACCATCGAGACAGGAATATGTATCCCACTTTAGATTTATATGAGCAACACATTAGGCCCATTGTGAGGCAGAGGTGGAATACAATGAACACCCCGCTTCATATGGCTGCCTTTACTCTAAATCCCAAATGGTATACACCAAGGAATGGTAGGGTGCCTCCATGCGATGACCCTGAGGTTTTAGATGGGTTCACACGGACCATTGATAAGATGTATTCAATAAAGCAAGCTTCACTACTTTGGACACAATTCCTAGACTTTGCAAATATTTGTGGCCCAAACTTGAGTAAACCATAGGCGAGGTTGGATAGAGCTATATTAGCTCAAACAGACCCTATTGGATGGTGGACATGGCATGGGAAGGATACACTGCAGTTGAAGACACTTGCTACTCGCCTGCTTGCACAAGTTGCTAGTTCCTCTGCTGCAAAGAGGAATTGGTCCACATATAGCTTTATCCACTCCCTCAAGAGGAATAGACTTACCTCTAGATGAGCAGAGAAGCTAGTGGTCGTTAATAGTGCTCTTCGGCTTCAGGAACGGTAGACTCTAGAGTATCGACAGACTCCAGCTCTACAGTGGGATATGGATCTCGAGGACGTGGCCTAGGTAGATGAGGAGGAGACAGTTGAGGATTTGGTTGGGGTTTCATTGGTTGAGGCTGAGGTGGATCATTGCAGTGGCAGTGACTCAGAGGATGACTCTAATTTTGATGCGGTTATGGGAGATCCTGCGGATTAGGGGTAGTAGTGCTACTGCTCTTTGTTTATTGTATTTTGATTTTCATATCATACTTTAAAACTATATGGCAGCAATGTAGCCTTTGGGAATTTTGATATAAGTTTATAAATTATAACTTGGAGGTTGTTTCATGATTCATGTATGTTAATTTTGAATTTTGAATGTGTATTGAGTATTGAAAAATAATGTTGAACACAAATGTTATATGTTAAGGTTTTATAATGTATATTAGGCATGCTTTATCCATGTTTTCATATAAATATTTGAAATTTCCCTATATATTTAAAAAAATTCCTATATTTTGTATAGTCATCCCCCACCATCCCCAAATTTGGCCTCAAAATTCAGAAACTTATGGACCCATCCCGCCATCCCCTGTCATCCCTGTTCTGGAAACTTGGGGTAACACTGATTATTTGCAAAAAAAATAGATGTGGATTATATGTAGTTGAATAAGATTATTATATATGATTATCAAACATGACAGAATCTTTATAATTGATATTCTGATAAAAATATCACATTTTTATGGATCAAATAATTAATAGCAATTTTATTGATCATTAAATTGAATGTTGTTTAAGAATAACAAAAAACATCTAATATATATTCAGATACTAGATGTTCATGGACAGATAATACTTCTGCTAAAAGAAACACACAGGCACCATAATTTTGTAAAAACACACCTTTTATTTTAAGTTGCCAATAAAGCTATCAACAATGGGTGATCTGATCTTTCCAGACTCACCGATCAATAGCTCACACTACAAAACCACATAACCCAAGATTTATCATATCAGAGGAGAAAACTGAATTGATTTTATTCATACCAAAGATACATATAGACTATCATATAGTCGATGCACAATCACTAACAATAATTTCCATATAACATATTTGTTGTCCAGTCCAATGACCACTAACATTTAATTTCCTATCTACTGCATAACACACTGGATGTTTTTCCAAATGAGCAGGAATTGAAACTTATGCCTGGAATAAATACAGAATTGTAGTTGATCTGCCACTACAAAAGGCCCTTTTATATTTTAACGTTGTCCTGGTTTAAAGGGAAAGGATTGAGAGTACTAACTCTTCAAATTTTCTATTATTTATTTATACTTACATAGTATATGCTTCTAAAGTTTACTAGACAAAATCTACTATCGTAAACAAGCATAAACAAACCAATTGAAAGACACATGCATCTGACAGCACGAATTCAAAAGAATCCAAAGCCAAACATAGATCCAATGATACCAGAAGAATTTCCTATACCACTCAGATTCCCGAAGATATCCAGACCATCACCTCCTCCTCCTGGACTGATCATATTCAAAATACTAGACAAGTCTTCCGAACTTCAAGGATTTCCAAAATTTCCCAAACCATCACCTCCTCCTCCTCCTACTCCTAGATTCATCATACTCATAAAATCAGCATTATTTGAAGTGCCTCCCGATAAATTCTGCATTAGGAGTTCCATTCCTGGCCATCTAAACATGTTGTAATTCATGTTACCATATGCATATGGAAATGGTGGACGTTGCTATTGCCACACATGAAAAGACCGCGAGGAGTTGTTAAAAATAGATGGTCGAGTTAGAACAGAATATATGCTAGGATACCTAGGATTTCTTATGGGCATCTGACGGGCCCTTAGTGAAAAATTTATCAAGAAGCATCGACATTAATCTCCTATCTAATACATAGATTATTTGACTCGAAATTGATTCTCAAAGAAATATCGAAGAATAACACAATTGCAACTTCACCAATAAAAACTCACAAGAATAGAGAAGAAAACATTCACAATAATGAACACAATATTTTTGGACAAATTGTCCGTGGAAAAACCCCGAAGGGAAAACCACTACTGCAGATGAGGAATTATATTAAACTTCAGCAAATTAAGGAATACAAAAACTGCTTGCCTCTTACTGGCAGAGCTCCGGCAATATTCTTCTCCGGAAATTCTTCCCTCAATTTCTCCCGCTGAAATTCCACAGCTGCTATCCCCAACGCTGTTACTGCGCCCTTGCTAACACTGCAAGACTATTTGCTCTCACTGCAAATCTACTTGCTAACACTGCAAGTCTTTCTCAAGTATCTCTACTTGCTATCACTGCAAGTCTACTTGTTGTTGTTGTTCTCCAATTGCCCATTGATCCCCTTTTATACTTTTCTCATTGGAAAACCAATGGCCATGATTTAATCTCAATCAATGGCTAAGATTAAATAGACTCTAAAACCCTAACTAACTGGATTCTAGAAGTCTCTAGGAGAATTTCACTTATTTAATTACATAATATCTAGACAACTCACTTTTCCTCGAGGTTTCTAGAAAATAATTAAATAATTAAATGACACTTCTAGACAATGGAGACACCTGTCCAAGCTACATAAATTAACACTCCCTCTTAGCGAGGAAGGTGTTCTGCATGACACCCAACTTATCTCTAAAGAAGATGAATTTCGCCTTCCCCAATGCCTTGGTCAAAATGTCTGCTACCTGCTGATCTGTAGGTATATACTGTAGCTGAACAATCCCGCGCTGTACACAATCTCTGATGAAATGATATCTGATGTCTATATGCTTAGACCTATCATGAAACACCGGATTCTCAGTCAACTTGATGCAACTCTGATTGTCGCAATGTATCACCATAGTCTCAACCCTCTGACCAAACAAGGCCACTCAAAGAACTTCCAAGCCATATCATTTCACACGCCGCCATGCTGAAGCCAGCAGGTATTTCCTCTCGGCCGCACCCAAAGCCATTGCACTTCGCTTCCCCGCTGCACTAAGACAACTCGATCCTAAAGCTAAAGCAACACCCTGAAGTGCTTTTCCTGTCTGTTGTACTGCCTGCCCAATCTGCGTCAGTATAGCCTATCAACCTGATACCATCACCTCGAGTATATTTGATTCCATACTCGATTGTACCACGCAAATACCGCAACACATGCTTTGCTGCCATCCAATGCACTCTCTTCGGCTCCACCATGAACTGACTAAGAGAGTTTACTGCAAAGGATATATCTGGCCTGGTGTTGACCAAATACATGAGAGACCCAATCAACTGCCTGTATAAGGTGGGGTCTACATCCTCCTCTCTGGATGTCTCTACCTTCTTCCAATTCGTGATCATAGGAGTAGACATGGCTCTGCAATCCTCCATCTCGAACCTCCTCAAGATTTCGATGCAGTATTTCCCTTGTCCAAGGAAAATCTCTCCATCTGTCTGCCATACCTCCATGCCTACAAAGTAGTGCATAAGCCCCAAATCCTTCATCTCGAACTCTGCTGCAAGGTCCCTCTTGCTTTCCTCTATGAGCCCTAGTGAACCTGTTAAAAACAAGTCGTCCACATAAAGAACAAGAATGAGAACCTCACCCCCAACCACCAAGTAGCAGAGGTTAGCATCCGCTTCACTCTTCACAAAGCCCATTCCCTGCAAGTATCTATCAATGCGCTCATACCACGCCCTGGGAGCCTGCTTGAGTCCGTACAAAGCTTTCTTCAATCT